>JAAEAF010012030.1:0-37342 GCA_011037195.1 Triatoma infestans | reverse complement strand
AAGAATGTGTTTCTCTGAGCCGGACCTAGTGGCCTTTATAAAAAAAAGGCAGAATACGTTGGTTAGGTCATGTCCAAAGAATGGAAAAAGAGAGGAGTCCTAAGCGAGCTTTAGAGGGACATCCAGGTGGTTGTCGCCTTCGAGGAAAGCCGCGAGTAAGATGGCTTGATAGTGTGGAGAAGGATTTAAGAACCTTGCAGGTAAGGCGCTGGCGCATAAAGGCGGAGAACAGAGAAGTCTAGTCAGAGATTGTGAAGGAAGCCCCCCAGGTCCTTCAAGGGCCTTAGTGCTAAAAGAAGAAGAAGAAGTAATAATAAATACTAAATTTTTATTCGAAGATAATTAATATTACATCTTACCAAGATATACGTACATTCAAGATGTAGGACACTCAGCGGGATCCACAGAGTTCGTTTGAATTTTGCTTGTCTTAATCCGATTCTAAATTTTTGTATTATAAATCAAAAACAACTAAGGTAATAAGGTAACGTTTTGTAGAACTCAAATTAGTGGGTTTTAAATAATCTCCCCTTATATTTGTTTTTATTTCTTTTTTCCTTATGTTACTTTACTTGTAATTAGAATATATGACACAATACAGAAAATATAAATACAGTCACCTTGCAATTATTACAAAAACCGCATAATTCAAATTAAAGAACAAAACTTCATTGGACAGGTTATTTTCACATCAGCCATAGCAATAATGTTTATTATTTTGGTTCTTCCTCATTACCAACAGATAGCAACACCGTGTTCTATCTTTTCGTTCATCGTACAACAAACAGATGATAGCATACTTCCTTGTAGCCGGAAATTTCCTATGGCGCCTTACCACGGTACAAAACTTGATTTTTCGTTTACATACTATTTAGGAATACCTAGTCGTCAAAATCGGTCAATTAGTTTCAATAAAGTATATCACTTTATTGGAACTAACTCTTTAAAAAGATCTAATCTAAAATCCTTTTACAACTGACTTTTCTCAAAATAGGAATTTAGTAGCATAATCAGTTCTTATTCATTAATATTATGTAGATATAAGAATCGGATAATAAATGGAAATATTCATTAAATGAAAACAAAAAAAAGCCCAATCCCTATACAACAAACTCGTATAAATATATTTTGAAATAAATATATTTATATTTAAATTTTTCGAGAAAAAAATCGGAAAGAAAAAAGAGAGGTTCGAGCCCAGCTGTGCTACCCTTAGATTTTTTCTTCCTAGGAGCCTCTACAGCTCACTGTCCGGTGAGATGGACTGTTTTGTCTGTAACGAGAGCGGCCGGCAGTGCACTGAGAAGGCCAAGGGCGCCAGTGACCATAAATGTTGACGCGCCTTAAATAAAAAAAAAGGAAAGAAAAGAGCATTCCGCAATGTCACATTTCATATAGAAATCAGATCAAAATTTTGTTTGCAGATGCTAGGTTGGTCCCCTAACTGGAACATAAAGTTTCCGGTTTCTGCAATTTTTTTACTTCCTCTTACTCCTAAATAAGACGAAAAGTACTGCAATCCTTCAAATTTTCAATATCGAATTTTCACCGGACATACACATTCAACAATTTTCTTTAAACTTTGTGCATCAAATACACATTTTTCCGGGAAACTTCATTAAGAGCACGTGGGGTTAGGTTTTTCTCTAAAGTGGTTATTTCGTAATTAACATTCGGTCATCTAAATAAATCCATTAGAATAAAATGCTGTGTTGAAATTCGGTGTTTTTGAGAAACTGGCAGTTGAACTTGTAGTGCGTGCGTTCCCCTAAACAAAGGCATGCAACCTTTTATTTAAAAGAAGGTGTTGAAAACTACGCTAATACAGAGCTACGATTTTGATTTGAAATCTTTCTATGGAAAACTAATTTAAGGATGGATTTGAGGTGGTGGGGATTCTGTTTCATCTCAATTCAGTACATTCGTTGATTTACAATTGTATCTATCTAAACAACATTCCTAGAAATAAACTGATTGCTCAATTCAGATTCACGACAATTAATAACTGCATTTTTCCAGGACCGTTCCCCCCCCCCCCCCGTTTTTGCCATTTTCTTCATAACAACATTGATGAATTTCATTAAATTTGGTATTATACTAACTATAAAATTTGTCAATTACAATTTTATAAACTGCAGCAAAAGAAACTTGTGTGAGTGTTTCATACCAGATTTTTCCTTTTTAGCTATTTTATTCACACACAAATTAAGAATTTCCTGTGTAAGAGGAAGTATTGTAATCGTATCAAATTTTCGATATTGAGTTTTCACCGGAAATATCCGTTTTGAGTCCCCTGAGTCCAAAAAAGTGGCTTTTAGCAAATGGTCTGTGTGTGTGTGTGTGTGTGTATGTTAACAGCATAGCTCAAAAACGAAAAATCGTAGGAAGTTCGAACTTGATATTCCGTTTAGTTTTCATCATGGGATCCGACAGTGGGTCATCTGTCAAAATTCCTCAACCGGAAGTACCTCTTTACTAGGTTTTTTTTTTACGTTTTTGCAATTTTCTCTACAAAGGCGCCGACGAGTCTCTTAAACTTGGTATTCAAATAAACATTACTAACAGCTACAACTTGATTTGAAACATTTCTCCGGAACATTCATCTAAGGACTTCTGGGGGTTGGAGTGGGGCTAGCTTCATTTAAAGTGCTATTTCAGTTATTAGACAATTCTGCCATTAAATAATGTTAATTACCCGAATTGAATTGTGTTGCAAATTCGGTTTGAAAAAATCCGATACTCGGAATGCGTTTACTTTCTCCAGTTTACACTACAATGATTTCTGACTTTTTCGCGATTCTTTAAAATGGCGTCCGGACGCATATTTTTGAAAATTTTCTCTACACTAAATATGCAAAGATCTCATATTTATTTAACCATTCTCTGGAAAATTCATTTAAGGGGCGGATGGGTTTACAGCGTCAAAGGGCTACATAGTTTAGTATACAATTCTATCATAAAACAATATGAATTAGACACAATGGCTATTCCCGCATGTCCAAGTATCCAATAGAGACGCACCTTACTCCGCCGAGCCAAGGCGTTAAGCCTTCTTCTACATTCTCGCACTAGTTTCGAGCTCTATCATGGCTTGCTCAGAGCTCTCAGTGCGGCCTGACTATCGGAGAATATCCGCACCTCTTTAATCTCTCCCTGCCACTCCCCCACAAGGCGGCAGTATTCAATAATGCCTACCACCTCGGCCTGGAAAACAGTGGCCAAACCACCCAAGGCCACCGAACTCCCTCTATCCAACTCCTGCAACCATGCTCCCACTCCTGACAAGCCAGTCACCTCCTGTCTAGAGCCATCTGAATAACAGCGAATAATGCCGTTACCCGCCTCCGTTGGCCTCGTGAGGTTATCATCCCCTGTACTGCCTATACTGATCTCGTAATCCCTCTCAAATCCCCATTTCTTGCTTGTCTCATCGAGATTGGATAGCAGAAATCGGTTTACTTGCCAAATCTCATCCTCGATCCTAGTGTGATCCCCCGAAAGATTCTCACCCATTCTCCCTTACACCTCATTCTGAGGTACCCCTTCATCGCTTTACCCACCACCACGTACTGAAGAGGGGTTAGCCCCAGCAACACCTCCAGTGCCACCGTCGATGTCGTTCTCATCGCACCAGTTATAGCCATACAGGCCGTGCGCTGCACTCCATGCAGTTTCTTGCTATTCCTCCCCATCAAGGAACCAGTCCACCATGCCACTGCGGCATAGAGTATACTTGGCTTCACCAACTTTTCGTAAATCCAATAGATGCCTCGAGGGTTAACTCCCCAGGTCTTGCCCGCTAGTCTCCTACACTGCCAGAAAACTTTCTGTCTTCTTCTCACAAACATGCTCAATGCGAGCCCGCCCAATTCAACTTATTGTTGATGAGGACCCCTAAATATTTAACCTCGCCGCAAATTTGCAGTTCCTTACCGAAGAGCCTAGGTCTCCTAAAACGTCAATTTATAACAAACCACTAACGTGATCTCAACTCGAAGACTTAAATGTTTTAACACGTTTCTTTTTTATCATTTCGACCGGTTTCACAAGTACATTCGATCTAGTAATAGAAACTTTAAAAAGGTAACACCTATTTAAAAATAAATGTCTATACAAACTTAAGAACAAGACACGACTATGGAGGAAAATCCTAAATCGGTCAGAATTATCGAACAATAACGGATACATTGAGAAAAATCGCAAAAACTAAAACATCCATTTGGTAAAATGGAATTTCCAGCAAGCCGATTTTGACCGGGTCCCCTGGTAGCAATCTAAATCTCAAAACATGTATTTTCGGTGAAAAAAAAAATCGATTTAAAAAAAACGCTCGACTTATCGTAATATTTCTTCTTACAGCAGTAAGAGAAAGTAAAAACTGTTAAACAAAAAGTTGTTTCACTAATTAGCAACTTCGAACTACAAATATCTTTTTGTTCTTTTCTTATTATACTCATATTTATGACTGTTCATTGCATCCAGGAAATAACTTTTTATTCTCCTTTATCTAATTTGTAAATTATAGTCATCTACATATTAAAATTGCACAAAATTATGTTGCCCAAGCCTTGTAGTCTTCTAACTCTTCCTCATTGGAACGTGGTTAAATATCTTAAAATGAAGAATAACAGGAAGCTCAGACTGATTATTCCATTTAGGTATGTGACATTAAAAACTCCTCTCTAGAGTGCTATTTCTGTTAGTGGCTTCATCACCATCTCAATTTGGAAGAAAATAGTGATTATAATTAGAATCAGAATTGTAAGAGATAGTTTTGTATTACACACCAGGTTTTTTTATTTATTTTTTTAAATACAAATTAAATAAGAGAAAATGATAAGATATTGTAATTAAATAAGATACATTTCCAAAAATATTCTATGTTACCTCAAAAAAAAAATGTTTAGACCTGTATGTATGCTTTATAGCAAACACCAAGCCAAGAGTTATCTATCAGAAATTCAAATATTGCACTTCTCATTAAAAAGGTTCTACATTAGATATTTATTTCTTGTGTTTGTATACTTTTGGGATTGTCGGGTCATCTTTATCTTTTAGAATTAGTAGGTCATCTAGAGCTGGGTGAATGACTTAGAGAAAAAAGTGTGCCAAGATAGTTCGTTCATTTTTGCACTTTTGTTGGTATATAACTTCACGACAGAATTCACCAAGAATGTTGTTATTATTTATCGTAAGACCGGCTTATACATAAAAGTAATAATAATATTAATATATGTTGTTTTGTTAGACCATTTATTCTTACGAAAAATAATTATTACAAATTTAATAAAAAATATTTCCATTTATTTTAACTAGCAGAAATCGTATAATTAAGCATTAATTAAAATTAAAAAAAATGAATTTCATAGAAAGGCGATACCAGTTAAGTGAGAGAGACAGATTAAATTATTGAATGATTTGGTTTAGTTAGAGGTAACGCCTTCAGGTAGCAGCACTATACAGTTGGGATGTATTCCATCCCCACTATTTCAGTTTGCCTGGTCATCACTTCACTCCGTTTTCTTTCTCTGTTTAGCCCGTTCTTCCCTGTTGTTTTGTACATCCCTTTTATTAAATTTATGTTATTCATTTAAGGTAAGCATTATTTGTTAATATAATTAGCATTTGTGCAAGTTCCTGTTTTGTTTTATTGAAAAAAAGTTACTGAAATAACTCTGCCAGTTAGCCATACTAGTTAACCTATATCAGCGTCTCTTCTGCTTTCACATCACCGATACTTTTCGCATTTAGTATGTCTTTTTACTTTAGAAATATTTTTATCAACTTAGGTTATATTTTTTTAAGTGTATTTTGAACTTTCTTAATGATTTGTAACAGATTTTAAACTCCTGGAAATATTAAGCCGCCATTACTAAAAAATGTTCAATCAATGCTGGGGAAGGACGCTTCTTGACGTCCTGGGAATATTATATATTATATAGAAGATTTAAAATAAAATTGGGATAATTTCTTATTATGTATTAGAGATTTAGTTAGTAATTCTTTTTTTAAAAAAAAAGTTCTGGTTTTGATGATGTATCCCTTAGAAGCTAAACTTTACAATGTAATAAGAGAAAACAGATCTCTCCATTTATTATACAGAGCCGTAACTGTTTATTGGAGAAAGTATTATCTCTATATCCATCTTACAGCGATCTTCATCCTCCCTTTTTTTGTATTTTTCACTTATTAATGAATTTTTTTTTATTTTTCAGTGTGATCTGAGCTAATTGTCTCTCTGTCCAGTCCCTCGTTGCCCACGTTCCACTTTTACTACCTACAGCCATGGATCCTGAAGTCAAGTTTACAAACGATGACCCAAATGTCACTCTAACAATCCGATTTATTATGCAAGGAAAGGTAAGTCAAAAAATATATACATTTTTCTTCTTATTTTTACTTGGATGTTGAATGTTCGAGAATATTAGGGAAATGTAATATGATAGAAAGTTCAAAGTATATTGTTTTTTTAATTGTAGCTATTTGACTCCAACAAAATGTTGAATTGGGGTGCTATCTTTAATTGTATTCTGCCCATAGTCTAACATGGTGCCAACAAATTCTTTTGTCACATGCATTTTTAAATGGTTTATATTTAGTTACTGCCTTATAGAAGAGTTGAAACATTTCTTTCTTCGATCACTATGCAGCTCATTATATTTGTTATTTGCTTGATCTTTTGGAAAAACACAATTGTGCGTAAAAGGACAATATTATAATTTCGTTTTGATAACTGTTGAAAGAAAGGAGCTATTTTTTTTTTTTTAGTGGTTAATTTCGTTCAATTCTTTGTTGACATGTGGATAATGAAAACGGTTCATACCAGTATTTCGAAAAGTTTTTTTAGTTCTATTTAAACTTATTCTAAACAGTATGAATCGAAATCCAAACCTACTCCATCAATGCAAACCTACTTAAAAATTCTGTCAAACAAGTTTTAAAGTTTAATCATTTTTGGAGGCACCATTCTGAGATCATGAATGAAAACAAAGATGTAGAAGTAAATAAATGGAAACACAGGAGTAAAGTTTTTTTTTTTTAATAGCATTTTTAACTTTCTATCAATGCAATAACTTTTGACATGGTATACATAACGTATTTCCTTCCATAATTAATAAGTTTATTTTATTTTTTAAACTCGAGTAATAGTTAAGTATTGTGAGGATTGGGCAGAGGACCTTTGTTTTTTGTTTTGTTTTTATTGGGTTTTAGCTTATGACAAGCACCATTTTTTAAATTCCAAATTTTCGTAACTTAGTGGTTCACTGAATTAAGGATTATGACCTTTTCAGGCATATGATTACATCATTCTATTCGTGCTTTTAATGTGCGTTCTTTTCTGTTTTGAAAATAGTTTTTTTTTTGTTTGGATTTCAGGTTGCCCTATGCACGCTTAATTCATAATATACCAACTCAGAATTCATTTTAGAATGTTCCAGAAGGATGTGGCGAGTATCTATTTCTTGAAATGTCCTAATCTGGATATCAATCACATAGAATTCTGTGTTATTAAACGCTAGCTAGATTGACTGAATTAATAGTTTTCTATTGGTCTCAAACCTGCTGGTGGCCTGATGAAATGTTATTAGAGATCCAAATACGTTCTTAACCTTCATCAGTCAAGTCGTTTGAATCAGAGACATTTTCCGTGATAGCCTGCTTCATTTTGTGGTCATCGACCGGTTTCGGGCGTACGACCATCTTCAGAATGCGTTTTTCAGACAGTGTGATAACACAGATTTGCACAGAGCAAATTCAGTTTTCACACTCGAGTGTGAACCGTGTGATCAAGTCGTTCAAACTTTTAAAAGTCAGCTGGTTCTCTCTCTTTCTAAAAGCAGCTACACATAAAACTTTATTTTGTTTATTTATCCGATTCATCTTGTGATAGTTTTGTCAGATTGTATAACAAAAAGAAATAAGACTTTCGGTTAAGCTGGTCATTTGGCGAAGAGTTAGTTTCCTTGTAGGCACTTGTGCTTTATTAGGCATCTATGAATCTCAGGGACATTAAATTTGGTCGTTAAATCAGGGACATTAGGATAGTGCCTTTACGATCGTGAAACGTTGTAATTTTTTTTGGGTGCATATTATAGAATTTCATACTAATTGCTTATTTGAACTATTAGAGGCTGTCATTGAAGAATGAATTAATATCCAGATGAAGGAATTATTTCCCGAATATCAAAGGCTTTTATTTTCATTTCTCAAAATACTGTTGATTTCCTTTTCTGATTTAATTAAGTTTTAATTTTGTAAAGGTGATATAGTTCGTGATTAGTGATTTTTTATTAACATAATTGGCTTAACTCTTATAAACACGATGATTGATCACTTATTTTTTTTTTTTAAAGAAAAACCTTAAATAAAGCTAGATTTCTTGAATATTTGAATTCTATTGCCATTGTATAAATTACACAACATATACTGAACTTTCTAGCGCCGTACAGTGACTAAAAATTATTATTAATTTAAAAAAAATATATATATCTAATCTATTGTTGTATGAATACTAGAGATAAGTGAAATTGAAAAAATTTATATGGTTTGTATTATTATTTTTTTTTTTTTTTTTTTTTTAGCAACATCTGACACTTTCATGGAGTCAGCTGATACCGATCAGCTTCCGGAGTGACTCTTATGTTTTCCCAATCTGTTCTTTGACCGTTATACCAAGCTCATTTACGTTTCTAGGTTATATAGGAAGTGTTCTGAAATCCCATGAACGACGTCGTAATAATGAAAGCTCGAGATTATGAGTAAACTAGTGTCGTCGAGCTCCTGACAAAATTCAGCAATGAACATCCCGCTCATATTATCCATGAAATCAAATGTGTACTTCTTTAGGACTTTTGATTTAATAACCACATGAACAGAGCTCTTGGTAAGAAAAAAGTAGGAAATCCACTAAGAAAAAAAAGTTAGTTTCTCTTAACAAACACCTCTCCACAAGATGAGTTTTAATTGTGGAACAATTATGTTGTGTCGAATGAAACCTAGTTTCAAAATTTCTAAACATGTATACATTTGATTTTATAGATCCCATTAGCGGAAGTTCATTGTTAAATTTTTCAAGGAGCTCGACCTTTCATTCCCCATGTTCTTCACTCACAATATCAATGAGATGCGTTTTCATTACTTTAAAGTGGGATTTTAGAGCACTTCGTATACACCCTAGAAACCTTAAAGGAGCTTGGCATGACAATCAAAGAATAATAGATCGGGAAAGAAAGCATTTATTACATAATTTTCTCAATCAACCAAAGTCATCCGAAAATAGGTTCAATCTAACTAAATCAATAGTCTCGTGTAAAATGAAATTTTTGCAATATTAATTGATTCATTTTCTTCAATTTTAAATTTTTACTAAAATATTAGTTGCCATCTCCAATCATGAGATAGTGGGGAGCCTAATTTACATTGTATATAGTCCATGACAGTGCTATCATCAAAATACAGTATCAGACCCTTAGAATGAATTCATTAAAATCTTCTCTTTTTTTTTTTCGAAAAATTGTTTCCATTAAAAGTGATTTATTTATGTTACTATGTACAGTTATTATTTCAAGTTTAAAGAAAATCATTGGAACTGTTGTCTCAAGAAATTTTCGAAAACATAGAAACCTATTGTAAAGTTCTACTAAACGATTTTCTTCATTCTTTGAATTCTAGCATATAGATTTTAGAACTGTATCGAAGGGACAATTTTAAAGGAAGGCATAACGTTGCAATTCTTCCGCATAAATCAATTTTCTTGAAAAAAAATATTTCAAATTGAAGTAATGGGCCTTTATGTGTCTGGTTAGTTACGAAATTTAAATAAAATCATCCGTGACTTTTTGAAAAATTTGGAAAAACGAAAATTTAGTAAATTCGCACTTCTGGCTGACAGTTTTCAACCGAATCCTTCGTGTCGGATACCTAAAGGAATGTCAAGTTTAAGTTTCCTTTGATTTTTAGAAAAACTCAAAACATATAATTCCATATACGAGTACATATACTGTATTTCAAAACATATACGTATTTCTATGTTGAAAATTAAATTTCGAATATTTGCTCTGCCAGATTTTTTATTTCACCTTTTCTAAAAAAGTTGAAGTGAAAAACAGAACTTATCTTTAGCTAAAGAAAATTACAGTACTACGAATTTTCTATAAAAATGGATTGACGCAGTAATTTATTTAATCTTACATTTATATCTTAATATTAGAAGACAGAACTTGGAATCATTTTGTCAAATTAACTTCTCTTTAATTTGTTGTTGAACTTTTTAAATATGTACTTGATCAAAATTTTTAGATTTACATACTTTTCTATTATGTTATTATATTAATTATTTATTATAATTGTATTATTTGCTTATTATAATGTCTTCATCACATTCTTCCTAAATAATTATTTTTGATTTAAAATAAGTTATCTAAGAATATGGCTTCTCATTTTATCTAACATATCTTGATACATCCTAATTCATTATCATTATCCTTATTTCACTATCAGTGAACTAATATAGTATTATAATCATTTTCTTATTTTCATCTTTTAGGAAGTTGGAAGCATAATTGGAAAGAAAGGTGAAATTGTGAATAGATTTCGTGAAGAGGTAATAATTTTTGTCATATTCTTATATTCAACTAAATTATTTTTATTAACTTGTTAATATTAAATAATAAATATTTAATTTTTTTTTTTTTTTTTCTAGTCTGGAGCTAAAATAAACATATCAGATGGATCTTGTCCAGAGCGAATTGTCACCGTTACTGGATCTACCCAGGCTATCTACAAAGCATTCACATTTATTTGCAAGAAATTTGAAGAAGTAATTGTCATATTTCTTTATAATAAATTTGATTCATTTATTCATTCGAATTCTTGATTTTTTTTTAGGTTAATGGAGGGGAAGGGGGACAAACAAAAAGTTATCTTTTAAGAAATAGTTTTAGTTATAATAGTAAGAGAGAAATGGCATGCATTAATGAATCCACTGAACTTCTATTTTAAATAGTGTATCTATCGTTATTTATATAACACTTTTACATTATTATTTGGCTAATCACTTCACTTTTTATTAGGTGTCTGATTAATAGTATTATCTCGATTACACGTTAGCATTTTTTTTTTCTTTAATTTATTTTTGTCGTTCATAGGCAAGAAAAAAATTTTAATTCGATCGATTTGATTTTTTAAATATTTTTAACATAATATTCGTGTTTAATAAATTGCCTCCAAATTATTTAACTCCTAACATTTTTAAGTACGTTATTCTACCTTCTAAGCGCAAAAAAAATGTTTGTTTATGTACATGTTTTGTGAGTGTCTATATAAACTAGGGGTTCCATTCCCAGCAGGCTTAGTATTGAACCATTGGGTCAGTTCCTTGGGGAATCAGTGAGCAAGTTAAGTGCATATTTTAGTTGTATGTACAAAGTGTTTGAGAGATGAAACTGCCAAATTTAGATGTGAATTTTCAGATCAAAAGAAAACAAATAGAACTCTGGAGGTAGGCTTATTTGGAAAAGGCTCCTAGAGAGAACGCTAGAAATGTGAGACAAAATTTTTTTCCTTGATGTTTTTAAAAATCTTTAATTTTAACAACAGCAAAATAATACATTAAAAAGAAATGTATTATAACATTTGTATATATATATAAATGTAAAAAACAGAAGTAAGCGGAAATTATATAAACTAAATAATTGTTCATTTTAAGAGGCATTTCCGTACAGAAAACGGTCACTAAAAAAGTTTTGACATTTATTCGAAGATGAATCTTCAAAAAAACTCCATAATTACTAGTCATACTTGGCATAATAGGATAAGTAAGGTGTATTTTCAATAATTTTGTCCCTACTGGCAGCCACAAACTTGATTGAAAGTGGCAATAAGTGAAGTCAGACAATGTCATTGTGAAGCTTCAAGTATTTAATACCAAATATGTGAAGCGGATATATTGTAGCGTTCATGTTTGTTATCACAGTCTTCTGTTCTTCCAAATTAATTTCCTTTCATAATCCAATACTGCCGAAGAAAACTGCATGCTATTTCTTTGGGAGTGGTTGGAATTTAGCCTTCCTCTTGAAACCATAACCAAGTCAGCCGCTTACCATTTTTTTTAAAAAGCAGCAATCTTTACCGACTTACAGCTGTAAATGATCTTCCATTGTGAAGTAGAGGGAAGCGTAACCACTTAAATTCATCCTAACTCGTCTAGCAATATGGAGCATAATTATCAAAGGCTTGTTGCAAGAGCTTGATGCATCGTTTTTCATTCAATCCTACTTTCTAATTCCTACAATCTACTTTCATTTTGGATAGCTTTTTATTTAAAAAACTGCTGCTCGTAATTGACGGTTACCATTATTATTATTCGGTTATGAGAAGGGACCAAATCCTATGCTATCCAAAGCCCCACTGTGCCGAGATAGCTTTCCTAAAGAAAAGCAACCAACCTGGCCTAGAACAAAAATTCAGACCCTGGTCTCTAACCAATCTGAGATTCGGACTATAACCTTAAACGGAAATAGCTGTTCCTTAACGGAATAGTCTTCCACAGACATCCTGTTCCGATCAAAGGTTCTGAACCTAATTACCTCACAACCCAAGCAATCATCAGTCATAAGATGGATGGGTGTTTCTTCTCTGTCTCACTGACTACAGAAGAGATACGGCATAAACCCCATTACGTAGATGTGTCTCCTTAAACTACAATGGACAGTAAGGGATCCAACCAGATGCCTGAGAGAGGTCCTTGAAAGATACAGCAACATCTCACTAATAGTCCTGTCTGGTCCTCCAATGAGCATCTTAGATTGCTGACTACCCACTGTGATCATCCATAGGGATGAATGCTGTGAAGCTATACATACTGGAAGCTTGATTGACCTGTGCCTAAAGAACACCAACAGTAGACTCGGGGCCATAAAAGGGAGAAAGAGAGGGGCGCCTAATTTGGCAGACCTATCCGCCACCTCATTCACAAAAATTCCTATATGACTTGGTACCCATACTAGAAATATCCTTCAAGGAAGATAGATCTTCCAGATTATAGATCATTCTAGTACCAACCTGGAAGTGAAGACACATGAACTCAGCGTATCAACGCCGATATTAGTGTTTCGTACCCTCTCATCCAAAATATAACAAAGAATAGCATAAACTTCCAGCCTGGAAAAGTGGTCTATCCACCAAGAGATACTGCCAGGGATCTGTTTCAAAACAGACCGCGCTCCAGATCTAGCATCTATTCTGGAACCTCCGTGTTACAAGGAAGTAATTATCAGGTATAACACAAGACGGAACCAATCTTCCCTACAAAGAAACCTGATATTGTAAGAATGAATGAAAACATTCTATCAAAAGGAAAACCTGTAATAGGGACCTTTAAAAGCATCTTGCGATGAATGATAGAATGACCATATCGCTTTTCCCGCCAAAAACCTGCCAGTTTAATTCTGTAAAGAAAGGCCAGGCCATGTGTTTCGCCTTTTCATGGAACGGTGGAATTCTCAACAGTTTTCATTGCAGCTGTTGGTGTGGTTCGCAGACATGCCAAACGTTGAATATCCTTAAACAGCAGTCTAGCGGATCTTATCTCAATGCAACGCCACCACACCACAACCGCATATAACGATCTAGGTTTAATTAATACAATAAATCCAAAACATCATCCTGTAATTCTCCAGTTCATACGTACAATTTTTCAACATTGCCAACAGAAAATAATTGCCTTTTGATGCTGTGTCTTAACAAGTTCCGACAAATTTAATTTACTGTAGAAAACAACTCCAAGAAACTTCACCGATTTGCAAACTTCTGAACAAAAGTTCCTAATAACCTGGGAAGTGTATTAATCCTACGATCTTTTTCCTATGTAAATAAAGTCACCTGAGTCCGACGGTTAGCATAAAAAGTAACTTTAATTGATTGCGAACTAAGACTTTGTGTATATCCAGACGGTAGGTAGTTGATTGATGGATTTGTTGCTTTCGCCCTTCAGTAATTGATATTTTTAGAAGATTTTACAGTTTTTCCAAATATCTCTGAAAACGATGAATTTCTAAATCAGATATGCGCAAAAAAAAGGGAGCAGGAAATAATATAAAATTGACAATTCTCAAATTGGCGAACTCATTAATAGTAAAGCTTCCATGAACATTATTTGCATATAATTAATCCCTGAAGTTCAGTGGTTCTTTGGCATGATAGCACTTACTTAATACTATACTTAATTACTATTTTTAGCTAGAATACTTAAAAAAAAAGAGAAAGAAAACTAAGCCTGTTTTACTTGCTATAATTACTGCAAATAATTTTATAAAAATGTATATATTAACCTTATCACAATTTCTTATTTTCTTCAAAACACGAAAAGTTGCTTTTTTTCTCTAACTTGATAATATATTTATAAGCCATTTTTTTTCTATTAATCTTTTGACTTTTATGGCTTTAAAAGTCTTTAAAGTAAAAGCAAGGGATGGAAGAAAAGTTAAAAGTTAATTTTATTATTTTTTTTTTTTTATTATATAACTAATTATATTTAGTAAGTAGTACTCATTAGAAATAAAACTAGAAATCTTTCTTTATTAATCTATTCAGTGCTTTTATTTTAACACATTGAATGCTTTTGGATTATACATTCAAGCCAAGCCGTTGTAGATATTTCGGGAAAAAAAGGAAAAATATTAAATAGAAATATATGTAATCTAAAGTGATGAGGAATTATGTCATTTTCATAATATTTTGAGCCATTGCGAAATGTTTTCAGTTCACAAATTTGTGTACCATTAATAATAAATATTGTTTATTTTTCAGTCCCTATTATATGAGGATTCTCTCATAATTCTATTTCATAATATTTAAATTACTAATGATCCATGAAAAGTGGTATTAAACTAGATATCATATTTTAAAAATGTAAAATATAAAGTTATCTAATCTAATTAGATGTAATTTCTGTTTCTTCCCAGTAATTATTATTGTAATCTTATAATATTTTGCAATGACAACTGAAATTATGCGTAGCCTCAGGACTGCAATGTGAAAAGAGTTATATGAAAATGGCATGGCAATCAATGTGTTAAAAAATTATTATTATTAAACCTTTCAAACAGTTATAATTGATTATTTTACTCACTTTAACAACACGCAATTAGTATTAAATTAAGTTACATATATTTTCTTAAAATTGAAATCAATGTTTTCGTTCATTCTGCAACAAACTTTTTGGTTGATGTTATATTTTAGCTGCTTCAACGTTTTTGGAATAATACTTTTAACTAAAGTAGATTTCACATTTCTTCGCGCACACCTGAGAATATCTGTTATTTGTAAAAGGACCGTAGAGATTAAAGCCGTCTTATTTATATATGACTCGTTTTCAGCCAGTTGTAGAAGCGCAGTCACAAGAGAGCTCAATTTAATTAATAATTTTCAAGCAAAAAACTAATTTTAAATATTTTTACGCGGTAATTACTAAATAAAATAGAACGCGCTAGTGTCTGCTCCAATCGCTTCCACTTCTGTTGATAAAATATCATGTCTAAATCAGGACTTAAATTATTTTTATTTAAGAAAAAACAATTTGTAGTTAAAATACGTATTTTTAAAGTAATATTTAATGAACAATCGGAATTGAAGAGAATCCAAATTGAAATAGAAAATATTCTCAATTTAACCATTGTTTTGATTAATACGCAGTATGGTTACAAGAAACTGTTGGAAAAATAGTTATAATTACAGCGTACTTATGGTCTAATATTCTCGAAAGTTATCTGATAATACATATTTATTCCCATCCTAAGAATATAGAGAATTAATTTTGAAATAAAGTTTTATTTGTTTTGCTACCTCTTTTAAAAAAACATCTAAATAGTTGCCCCGGCCAAAAAAAATGTGCAGTTTTCCGATCATTACAGTAATTCAGATACGTATGATTATTTTTTTAAATCGATGTGTTTAACACAGGATGTTGCAGCCAGTCGAAAGCATATTTGATATTAATTCTCTAAAATTAATAAATTCATAACCGGACTAAATATTGGTTTATATAAGTACAATTTGCAGACCTACTCTCTTATCCGAGTTTGTGGAAAATAAAATTAACAGCATTAGACTCTTAAAAATTTGTCACTCACACCTACTTTCTATTACTGTAATTCTCACAATCCTAATTCAACATTTTTTATAAATGTTAAGATTTTACAAAATACTAAATACGTTTAGTGAAAACCGCCTTTTTTTTCAAATGGCAGTTAGACGAAATGCTAATGATGCAGCTCCACTAGAACCCCCTAATATGAATATTCTGGGAAACAGCTTTCAATTAAAAGTTTCATTTGTTAATAAGTACTTATATGTTTATGTTTATATATTTATAAGTATTTTTAATGAATCGGGTGTAAGGGAAAGGTCAGACCATTTCGAGAGTGGTTACTTCCTTCCGTGTTCAATTTTTGTCCAAAACCTTAGTGTCGGATGCGCTGGGAGCGTCTAAGTGAAGTATCAAGTTTGGAACATTATATGATTTTCCGTTTTTGAATTATGGTGACCACATACACACACTCACCTCTCTCTTTGTTAAAGAGATAGCGAAAAGAATTTAGATCAAAAAAATGAGTAAAATAGGTAAATATTAAACGTGAACCGCTATAGCCATTGGTATCTTAGGAGGTTTGATAACATTTCAATGTAAGTCATAAGATAGTGCAAATTATAGACGTATACGAAAGTTCTTTTCTTGGTTTACTTCAGAGAAACGAAAGCAATACTGTCTTCTAAATAGAGAACTCCTTCAGCTGTTTGAAATGTTTAAATAATATTTATTATTCTTTTTCTTTTATTATATTTATAAAATCTTGCAACTAATAATAATAACTCCTTTTTATTCATTAACTCATTAAAACTTGAAATAAATATTTCTATTTTATTAAATTAATCACTTTTTTACCACAATGCTTTAAATAATTATGCTTGCACACTTTAAGCCAGTTTTTCTTCTCTAATTTGTTTTGTATTGTTTTTGTTGTTTTTTTTTTTTTGCTTGCCTATGCGCCCTCTTCCCATCACAATCTTAAAAACTACAATCAACCACAAACACACATGCGTATATGTGTGTGTACACACGGTGTTTTGACTCCCAGTTTGTGCATCAGTTTCAAGAGATGCAAAATGGAGGCGGTTCAAGAGCACCAATCACATTACGGCTAATTGTACCAGCATCACAATGTGGATCTTTGATTGGAAAAGGTGGTTCAAAAATCAAAGAGATTAGAGAAGTTACAATGGCCAGTATACAAGTTGCCAGCGATATGCTTCCTAATTCAACCGAGAGAGCTGTTACAATTACTGGAACCAGTGATGCTATCACACAATCCATCTATCATATCTGCCAAGTTATGCTCGAGGTTAGATTTATTTTTTATACATTCATATATATATAATTTATTTTTTTTTTTTTTGTACTGTTTTGAATGTTATCTTTTCATAGTTACATTGAAATCTAAGTGCAGTTAGTACTAAAAATGTTACAAGTGTTTTTCTGTTTTCTCTATTTTTCTCTATGAAGGAATAGTAGTCAGTTTTAACCTAACAAAGGTTCTTATAATAAGGTGATGCAAAAAAAAAAAAGTGGAGAATCCGATTTAAGCCTAATTTATGTAAACTCCTCTAAATTTTTAAAGATATTCATCTTAATTATTTAAGAAAGAATTATGAATATTCTTAGCCCTGATTCTATCTTTTTTTCTTCATGCGAACTAATGCTCGATATATGTATTTCTTTTTTCAGTCTCCACCAAAGGGCGCTACTATTCCATACCGTCCGAAGCCGCAGGTGACAGCTCCGGTTATATTGGCTGGAGGACAGACATATACAATTCAGGGTAACTACGCAGTGCCAACACACAGTGAAGTAAGTAGCACTGCGTGCCTCGGGGGTGGTTGGGTACCGCCCCCACTGTTTCCGGCCCCTGGGGGCTTAGTCGACCCTTTACTCAAGACACCCCACTTACAGGCGGCTCTACCGCCAGCACACCTCACCGCCGCCAGTGAAGTAAGTCTAGACACTCCCCCCCACTATGACCACCGCCACGATTTTATATATACATATATATAACTTTTAAAACCTATAAATTCAAAAAAAAAAAAAAATATTGAAAAAAAAAGAAATTCCTGCGATTTCTTCTTGTCTTTGGACCCCCACCTATAATCCTTCTGATCTCTAATTATTAATAGTATTTTTTTTCAAATATCACAAATTTTGTGTATCAATGTACATATAATATTCATTTCTTATTAACTTTATCAAATACAGGTTATTAATTTTTTTTTTAAATTCCCTAATTCGCATATGATTTTTGTTCACCACTTTAAAATTCAAGCTGTTCAATGAATTTACTTTCATTTTTTTGGCGAAGTCAAGACTGAAGTCCATAATAAATAAACTGCAAATTGATTAGAATTCTAGTGAAGTTAAACTAATTTATTGTCATACTGTTATAAACTGGAGTAAAAAGAAATGAAAGAGAGAAAAAAAAAAAAACTTTTTTTTCAACTCAGCCTTTAAAATCATCACTTATGTGGTGGAAAACGTATACTTGAATTTCGGTGACCTCTTAACGCTTCCAAGGGGAAAGTTTGAACTACATTTACAAGATTAAGTCTAAGATAGATGCACTTAGGCCAATAATGATCCATACATCCCCCTCTAATTCTACATTGCTGATAAATTCCCGAGTTATTCTGTGAGAGATATCCTTTTCTAACTTTTGTTACACACTGAAATTAGTGTTACACTTGTGGACACAAATGGTTCTCACTCCAGAAAAAAATTCAATGGAACTTTATCCTTCTTTTCATATTTCGTGAAATTCTGTTTTGTTTGTAGCACCATTTTACAAAGTCAATTAATTGCCAGACGCATTCAGTACATTTGCTTCTTCTTTTTTTTTTAAATCTAGTCGTGAACGGAAGAAGGCTCAGTTAACCCCTAATCAAAACATATTTGGTCTTTCCCTTGTTTGAATAGATCAGTTTTGCTATAGTGATGAATCTTTACTGCCTGTCGCTGTAATCTGCCTCGCCGCTATTTTCACTACCGTTTATTATTTGTAGCTTTCGGTGCGGGTTCACTAATGCTACTGTACTTGCTACTATTGTTTCTCATTTTGGTGGTACTACACTTGGTGCTTTCAAGGAAATATAACGCTTACAGCTCGCACCAGAGGCGAGAGTGTTTGCTGCTAAATTGCAATGGAGGCACAAATTCTTCTACATTAAATACCCTTTTGCCCTAATTCACTAAATGTTGAGGATCACTACGAATTCTACTTATTTTGTGGGCTCTTATTCACATCTAGGATGTCATCAAATGTGTGTTCAAATTAAAACTGCCTCAATTTACAGAAAACATTTTTTTTTTTTCGGAAGATTTTACACACTACCGACTTAAAAGATAGGCTTAAATTTTAGCCTGCAAACGCTGGGAATGTTGCCAAAAAAGAAATGTGTTTTTCATGGTTAAATTTGGACAGTGGTGATAAATAAAACGGCAGTACCTTGTTGCAACCTTTTGAAAGGTCTTTTGTGTGGTCACTTTGAATGAAAAATTCCATTACATTAGATCATTTTTGTAACAATGTAAACTTGTGCAGATTTACTAAATTTGCAGAATTTTTTTTCTAAACAGAGAAAGCTTTCTAGTACGATAAATATTGCTTATCAAAATTTTAATTAGGATTTATAACAATATTTGACCCAGTTAATTTGCTAAAATAATTATGGATAATTTGATTTTTTTTTTTTTTTTTTTTGAGAATATTATTATAACCTGTATTTGAGAATTCTATGGTGCACTAAAAAGAAAGAAATAATAAAATATTCCAAAAAAAAAATTTGGCTTTTTTACACTATCACTATATTGGTAAATTATAGTTTATTGAACTAACTCTCAAATATATATATTTTTTTGTTTACACTTTGTAAGAGATTTATTGCTTCAAACAGTTATGTGCTTTAGTTTCATTTTCTTTTCTTTTTTTTTTTATCAACATGGTATAGGTGATGCTATTTATTTATTTTTATTGTTTATCGCATATTATATTTTAAAGTGTGAGTGTGCCAAAAGAAAATTGTTTTATCACTGAAAGAAAAAAAAAAGAAAGTATTTCTGGTATTTATAGAATTTAAAAACAAAAGAAAACAAAAATACTAAATAAATTGAAACTTTTGTACATTGCATCTTTTTTCCTGACAATTTTTTTTATTTATTTATTTATTTTTTTTTGTTAAGTTTATCTCAGATAATTAAAAGAATTCTCCGAGATTTTTCTTTTTATTTTACGTTTTTACACTTTCAAAGAAATATAATATTTATGCTTTGATTAAATCTTATGTTTATTTAACATTATTATTATTATTATTATTATGGTTTAGTGGAGTGGCTCCTAACAGCATGCGCATGAACATATTGATATGCATATTTAAGATGGTGTCTATAAATAAGAGGCAAAAATTCTTTTAAAATTAATATTTTCTTTACACTTTATTTTTTTCTTTTATTATTTTTTACTTTAAACATAGATATTCACATATGCTTTAGCCTTCAAAGCAGCTTTCGTTTCCATTATAATCTTGCTGCATCAAAAATAATCGAACTGTATTTGAGCAGAATCCTAAATATAAGAAATATAATAATATCATATTGAAAAATATAATAATAACAATAATAAATATTCAATTGTTTTGTAGTGAGCGCACAATGAAGCACCACTGTTTTTAATTTCCCTTAATTATTCTTTATGTTCCTCTTTTCTTCATAGAAATCCAGGATTTTTATTTTCTTAGAGGTGGCGTGGGAACCGCTCTTCTTTTTTTTTAGCATGGCTTCATATTTGCTTGCTTATATCTATATACCTTTTTGTTAATTTTTCTTAGTCTTTTTTTTTTTTCAAAGAGTATAATAAAACTTTTTAAATTTTTGGTTTTTGGTTTCTATAAGTGGTATCGTTGATAATTATTTTTTTCTTTTTTTTAATTTAATTTATTTTTTCCACTTAACTAAAAAAGAGAGATCAGAATGAATTTGTTTAAATTAAAAAAAAAAGAACATTCAATTTTTTTGATTCCCTTAAAAAAATTTTGATTTTTTTTCTCTCTAATTTCTTTATTTATTATTGTTTTAATAATTTTTTCTTTTTGTTTTTGCGAATCTCATTTTTTTTTTTTTTTTTTTTCTTATTAAAGAATTTTTTCTCGTGGCGTGAGTGGGGGATGTGTGTCGGATTCATTTCCAGCGGCTTCCACAGATATCCTCCATATTTCTAATCTAGTTTATAAAGAACTTTTTTTTTTAAAAAAAAAATGATTACTATTATTTTTTTTATTTTTATAAATTAAAAAAAAAAAAAAACAATATGCACGTTTTAAAAAAACTGAAAGAGCAAACATACGAAAACTTGTGTAAATTTCCACACATTTTAGCTCCTTGTTCAACATGAAGCCGACTGAAAAAATATACAATACCTATCCTTCCAAGTAAGTACCAAACCTTGTTCATTCATATTTATCCAGAAACTTACCATATGGATTTTCAAATCATTTTTCTTATTTTATTTTCTTACTTTTCTATTGTTTTATAAAAATTATGCCTAAGATATAATTAAATATGTGATTGCAAATGTTTTTTTCTTTTATTTTTGAAAAATACTATGTGCCTTTAATTTATATGTGTATTTATATATATTTTTTTAATTTAAAAAAAAAAAAAAAAAAATATTCCAATATATCTTAAGGTCTATATAAAGTTTGTAAAAAGATGAACACTCGATGTCTTCTTTTAATTAATGATGTATCTTTTAATATTTTTTTAACGAATTATTGAAAACGGATATTTTGAAAAACATACATCATTAATATTTTTTTGTTTTTCTTTTCTTAAAACTCTCTTTTTTTATTTTATAAGTATTCATTGTCCAAAGAATCTTTGTTGAATAATACCTGTTTCCTTCTGTTCCACAAGTTTACTAAATTCCATAGTGTGGAAATTTACAATAAAATACATCTGGTGTTGTTCATATTACAATATAAAAATTGGACGATACAAACATTTTGTATAGCTTTTTTTTTTTTTTTAGATTTCTCTGTTATTTTATTTTTATCTGATTCCCCCCCCCCTCCCTTTTTTAAAATTTAATTTATTTTTATTTTATTTTTAATAAGTTTTGAACTAATAAAATTATCTAGTCAGTGGCGCAAACCATTTGCCTCCCGTGGTCAGTCAAATAAGAACCCGAATGTCTCCCGCCGGGACAGGTAAGAAAGAAATGGGTTATATAGGTTTATAATTTCGCAGCAACACTTTACTAATCCTTAGCCATGTTATGTTGTAATACAATGTTTCCATTAAATGGGCTCAATCAAATAACTGTATGTGTACCATTATTATTACGTTACTAAATTCGAGCAGCTATACCTCGGACCGCACAATATCGATACCAATCCATTCATAATATTGCATCATCACACGAATAATAACTTTCTTAATTTGTTTATTTATCCGATTGTTTCATATAATTAACTATTCATAAATATATACACTTACGATATACATATATCGTTTATTTTTTGTATTATTATTGTATTTCCCATTTTACGCGCGGCATGATGAGAAGATACGATAGGACAGGTTAAGATATACATTGAGATTGATGTAAATAAATGTAACTTGCTTGTAAATTATGTGTTAATTAAATCCTAAACTTAGTTAGTACGTATTACAATTAAATTTTGCCGAAAACCGGGATAGGGAACCAGTGACATTGTTAACATATTGTCTAAGAATGAAAATGTGGTTTCAGTAATGAGTAGGCTTAAACTTTTCCTAATTTTGGGATAAAAAATGAGATGCATTGCTAACTTAAGATCGTCCATTTCTTAAATGAAGAATCAGTAAAAAGCAGAACGGATGAAATTGTATTTCTTAATAGCAAAAGAAGAAATAATCTCCCAACAACTGATAATATCGAAAACATTCTAAATAATAACTTACAGAATAGTTACCTATTTCATTCAGCATTATTGTGTTAAAGAGGACGTTTTACTTCAGTAAGTAAATTTTTGTTTTCCTTTTTCCTTTTAGCATTGGCTACCGTGGACTAAGGTATTTATAACGCACTCCACAGTCAAAATTGAATTCGTTAGCTACATATTTAGCAATAAGCTTTATGCGTTAGATAATTTCATTTTACTTCGCACAAATTTCTAAATTGTTCTGAACTTAAATCTAATACATCAGTTAATTTAAAAAAAAAAAGTTAAGGCGATCTTGCATATTATCCTCTCCTATTTAGATATTGGCCATGTTTACATAACCTTCAATAATTATAACAATTATTTAATTTAAATTAACTTTTTCTAAAATCTTATAATAACTAAGAATCACTCTTACTGTGTAAAATTTTGATGAAACATATGCTCAGTATATCGAATTAAACAAAGTAACTCAAAAACTATAAATATTTTTATTCTGTTTAGGTTTAACCAGTTAGAGATTTGAAGTTTTGCCAAAAATTTGTCAACTGGAAATGCTATTTATTAACTGATGTTTTTTTCATAACTTTCTCGAAACTTCCTTTACTCTTGGGAATCTATTATTTGAAACATTTTCTTGGGAAATTTGATTTAAATTAGGATCGTAAAGAAAGGAAAACGCTAGTCTCGGGGAAATTTCTATAATAAATTATATTAAACTGTCACGTTTACTATCATAATGCCCATTAATACATTACAAACTTACTATTATTTCCTAATTTCACTTAGTGAACATTGAGGATTGATTGATAATTGTTTAATAACTATGTAGAAACAATTCCCTGCCAATGAATCATAGTTTAGCAAAGGAAAAAGGATCAGAAAAATTTGGTCAACTAATATAATTTGCCTAACTGTAAATGGAAATCTAAGCTATTGTTGATTCTTTAATTTATCGTCGGAGAGGCATTTGTACCTAAAAATAACAAGGACCCAGCTGCTGGGAGGCAAATATGTGTGCGCCCCATAATCTTTTGCTTTCAGTACCTGTGATATATTGGAACAAGTAAACTATTTTTATACTTATAAATTTTTAAACCAACTTATGTCAGTAATTAACAATTGAAGACCTCAGAAGCAAATATTATAAAAAATAGTTTTGAGTGATATTTACATATCCTTGTAGAAATCTGTCCTATATTAAGATGAAGAAAATCTAGTACTCTAGAATCTTTGACATATTGAGAAAAATAATGTACTAGAGATGATCCTTAAAATTTCAAAAAAAAAGTAAATGCAATACTTCGTTCTTTCGATATTTACTGACATTTCAATATAGTAATTAGCAATTGACCATCAAATTTTCAAATATGCTGAAATTAGCCTTAAGAAACTAATGGTCAGAGGTCCCTGGTGTAACGGCAAGAGAGAGAGCACAAGCCCGACCGAGAGAAAACAGACTCTCCCTGGTATTCTTCACTTAAGCAGGCTAGAGTGGGGAACCTGTATATAAGCCAGTGAGAGAGCTAGACATCAATCTATCATATTCAACTATATACATCGCATCGTGTCATAACTCTACTGGGAATAGAGATATGACACGATGCGATGTATATAGTTGAATATGATAGTTTGATGTCTAGCTCTCTCACTGGCTTATATACAGGTTCCCCACTCTAGCCTGCTTAAGTGAGAGAGTACCAGAGAGAGTCTGTTTTCTCTCGGTCGGGCTTGTGCTCTCTCTCTTGCCGTTACACTGGCCAACCAGTACTTTATCAGATTATGGATTATAGAAATATTGTATCTTTTTAATTTGCAGAAAATAATTTTTTAATATTATTTCCAAAATAATTTGTTGTAGTTATTTAGATCAAAAATGAGCCATATAGCGTAAGTTCTGAATTTAAATCCATTTTGCCCTTAAAGTATCGAATATGAAAACCTATTCCCTTCTAATTAATTAAAAATTTCAATTGAAAATGTTAATTTTTTATCTTCATTACATACAAAAATCATTTTGTTAATGTGTCTCTGTTTTATTATTCATTTTTCAGCAGTATTTGTTTTTTAATGAATGCAGAAATAGAAATAATGCGCTCACTACGAATTATTATTATTTTATTCACTTTACATATTTTACCAGTGAATCATTTCATATAATTTCTAATTAATAAAAAAATTTAAAAGACAATTGTAATTAAGATTTTCAAAAATGGGATTACTATGCATACAAATGCCATTGCATGAAGTGCATGTATACTGTGAGGAAAAAGAAAATATAAACAAAAGACAATATAATTCTTGAATAAAGTAAATTAAAGAAATATTTTGAAGCAGAAATTTTTTCGAGATTATTATTTTGTTTTTATTTTTCGAAAAATTTACAACCCCAAAAACTAAATTCCTCTAGGTAGTAGTCCCCCCCCCAAAACGTATTTTCTTTTATTGTTCAAAGATCTAAAATATAACTTAGAAACTATTCCAAAAATAAAAATAAACACACAAGCATGATATGTTAAAGGCATGATGAATAATTATTGAAGAAACAAATAAAACAAACAAAACTGAAAAATAAGAAGTCCCTTATTAAAGAATGTTTTGTGTATTTTATATTTTCTGCCCTATTTATCAACTTCCCCCAAAATAACTTAAATTTTAGATCTCGTCGTTTAATGAAAACGGAAGTGAAGTAATTAATACAAAATAAAATAAAAAATCGTTAAATTAAAATACCCGGCTGGCATGATATATGTGTGTAATTTTGCTATGACCATATACCAATAAATGTGGACATTTATTTATTCATTTATTTTTTTGTTTATATAATCCAGGCATAAATATTATGTACCTCAGGTAATTTCTTACGATGTATTATTAAAAAGAAACGGACAATAATTTATTTATTTGTTAAAGAAACATTGAATTTTTAATAACTGTTGTTCTTTATTATAATAATAAATACTTGTTAATAACTTGATTATTATTTATTAAATAGATTAGAAATTAGGAATGTTTATAATCACATAACATGATTTTTATTGCGAAATCTAGCTCATTTATTTCCAAAATTTAATACATATAAACATCTGTTAGCTTAATTAAGATAAATAAATGAGCTGTTGTTAGAATAACTAATGTAATATTGTTTTGTTACGTAGTCCTTATTAGTTTTATCTAAATTCTTGTTAATTTTATCCAGATGGGGAAGATGGGTGGAAGTCCTTTGGCTGGACTGGCTGCACTTGGCCTAGGAGGGCTAAATTCTGCTAGCACGGGTGGCCTGAATCCTGCAGGTAAATTTATTCATCATTGCACTACAAAAAAAATATAAAATAAATAAACTTATGCCCCTTCTGAATCTCTTAAGAAATTTAATTATTAGAAGTCATGGTCAGTGTTTTATAAGTCAGCTTATGGTTTATAGAAATATGTATTATTGTTCAGTTAACCTAAACAAGATTACTAGCTATTGGCCCCTCGGTCAAGGCTGCATTTTCACTCTGGGCACAACAATCATGGGAGGTTTTTATCGTCACGAGAATAAAAGGGCAAGGGACTAGCAACGAAAGAAGCACTAATGCTTTCCAAATAACTATTTTTATTGGAGTACGTTTGGTCAATACATCGCGGTTCCCATCGCCTCGTAGCTCTGGAATTCGAAACAGGATTTGCTATTGAATAATACGCACTCGTGCTGGCCATTGAGTCTCTCCAGGAATCGAAACCCGGACTCATGCACCAATAGAGTTTTTTAGGCGAGTGCGGGAGCACAGGTTAAATCGCAAGTAAACAAAAAGAGAAACATTCAAAGGGCTTTGTCTTAATGTAATTGTCAAATTTATATAAACGTTTAGATCTCTTTTACATTACCCACAGAATAGGAAATAGGAAACAGTAAATTTTACTTGGTTCTAAGAACCAAGAAATTGGACAGAAAGTAACATTGCATATTATCCTGTCAAGCCTCGATCAACTCACATAAGACTTAACATTTTAATTCTCAAAAATGCAGTTCCTTAAGAACCTTTAATAATCAATTTCATTCATGGAAAATAATTTTAGATAAAGATAAACCTATACATGTTCAGAATTGCAAAAGTATTTCTTCTGTTTTATGAATTTTGACTGAAACTTTCGAAACGAATCACTTTGGTATTCTAACTGAATATCAAATTTGAACGTCCGCACTCTTAGTTAATGACTTACGCTGTTTCATACTTATTCACGAATAGATCAATTACCAAAAACATATTTTTTGCTATGAATTTCTAAATACATGTTAGAGTAGAAATCAAATGAAAAGATACAGCAATGACCTTGAGACAAAATAAACTTACCTTGGGGGGGGGTTGGTGTCTCAGAAATGGACGAGTCCAGTTTTAGTGCAGTGTTTTCTAGTCAGCTGATCATTCCCATTCTTGTTTGATTAGTTTACAGCTGTTGTTACAGTAGCGGTTATATTATTGTTATAGGGTTATTACTTCTGAGGCAGCCAGATGTTATTTGGTTGGGTAGTATTTTAAATTTTGCCTTCTCCTTCTGATTAGTAGTACATATTTCGCCGGCAACTCAATTTCAAAAAGTAACATAAATAATTTCCTTTAAGTTAAAGTAATAACCAAAAGTTATTTGTTTGTCCTTATAAACAAATTATAATAGGTTGTTATAAAAATTAGTGTGTATAAAAACAGTTTTATTTAAAAGTAAATATAATAACCCTTACCCTGAATCTTATTCTTCAAAATATAAACCTTGTTTTCTACCACATTCAAGACTTTCAATTTGGTGACGATACCAATACGTGATTTGAGGCGAAAAACTCCTCGCTTACTAATCGCACTGCTTCATAATTTCCCCACCGAAAAAACTGTAATCAGATGGTGCAACATCCGAGCTTTTGGCAGGGTGGGACAAAACGCTTACTTCCTCCATTCACTAATTTTATCTTAGTCAAACTTAATGGCGGGGTACCTTGCTATTAAAACTTAATATTGACTATCTCCAGCTGTTTAGTATGAAATACAGTCAACAGCTCTGCCGTTTGGAACATCAAATACAAAACTTCTTCAATGTTCCACCAAACGTAAAGCATGATTTTTTCCCGATCTTGGCTGACATCCGGTTCGGCTTACATGATTAAATCGTTAAATAATATTTGTGCCCAGTGAAATCGCTATATGTTTAAAGGTCAACGATTATTGGCCTTTCCATGAGAAGTACATAATTGTTCGGATTTTTTTTTTCTTTTACTGATGCTGAGTCATCAGATCTTGTATTCTGTCAGAAGATAGTCAAATAAAATTCAGAATGTGCGAATAAAAGAGCTTCTCAATTCGAGCTTTTAGAAATCTTTTAAAAAATGTCACGTTTTAGTTTAACGTACTTTTCGATATGAGTTAAGCCGTTTTTACGATATTCCACGTCAAAGGATATTGTTCATAAATTAAAAAAAAAAAAATCTTTTATTTTAAATTAAGGAACTACAAATTTTAAGCTCTGCCTAAAGCATATTACCATATGGATAACTTTGCTTCCACATTTAGTTTCACGGTCTTTGTGCTAACCCGAGATTTGCTTTTGGTGAGTTAATTGCAGCTTTTTATTCGTGCAGAACACTTCGCATCCACCAGTAGCTAGTAATTTCGCCCAATGAAACTGAGTAATTTAAGAAAATTGACGTAGAATTTTAAAATTCATAAAGTTCAGATTTGATTTAATGAAGTCTTTTTATCTGGTATTTTATACGTCGCAGCATGCATATTGATTTTGTTCCTGGCCGGTTTCGGATTTTCATCCATCGTCAGAGCAAATTCATCAAGTTCGTGTAGAGAGTTCATTTCAAAGCAATGTTTCTGTTACACTCACACTTGTTGATTTGTTGGTTGTACATATGTGGGGGAGGTTGTAAGATTACCGCGTGAACGTAACACAGAAACAACATTAAGTTGAAGTGAACTCTCTACACGAACTCGGCGAATTTGCTCTGGCGATGGATAAAAATCTGAAACAGGTCAGGAAAACTGTAAATATGCTTGCTACGGCGGATAAAATACCAGATGTTATCTAGTATTGCGGACCCATCCACATATTCAACAAAGTCATATTAATTTGAAAAATATTGCAGGGTATATGATTGCATACTAAGGAATGTGCATGTTAAAAGAAATAGTTATAAAATGAAGTACATCCACATATTAATAGTTAGTTTTTTTTACTTCGTTCTTGTAGTTATTGAGTACTAGCAAAAACAATGTCTATTGATTTACAACAATCTTAACACTGTGAATAGGTACATTTACACGGAGAGGTTTTTCGACACTTTTGGTGTGTACGCTTCAAACGTGCATGCCAAAACTGCCTATGTAAATGCTCGATCTTCAAATATGCTCGGAGCGCAGTCTTGGTGCGCAAGAAGTGCTGGCGTGTCTCATAAAACTTCCCACTTCGGTGGAAATTCCACACGCCTCTCAAAATCCTTAAAATTGTGCACGGTATTGGAATTCACGCTCCATACCTACAGTCTGATGTGCAGGCTTCACATTTTTTGCACCATACTTCAAGCGCGCGTCCCGGCGTGATACTCCCGATCGGCATGTTAAAACCGACAGATTGGAGCGTTCGTGTAAACGGGGCTAATGAGTGAGGTCTTTAGGCACTCAGGCACTTTGAATGCCTGACATATAAAGTAAACTACATTACACAAAACATAACTTTATGGCACGATAGGGCAAATCGTTAGAAGAGAAATTTGGTGGCATTCAAAGTGCTTAGCAATAATTTATTATAAAATGAAAGTTAAACTTGGGCCTCTTCATTCTTCAACAATCACATGCCACATAATAATAATACGTGACTGGTCATTTATCAGAAATCTGTTTCTGATAAGGACTTAAAAGAGCATCGTCTTTTGGGGCAGTATTCCGTGGGTGATCTTTACATAATGTCCCAAAGGAAAATCAGCTTGTCAGATATTGTCAAGATTACGAACTTTAAGGAAGGAATTTTGAGGGAGCAAAAATGTTTGCAGATTTTAAGCTGGATTTAGTTGAAATGTTCGGTTCTTGATACAATATTGTTCTAAGTGCATATCAGTATTTATTAATAGCAATGCTAATTAAATAATTCTTTTCGATCAGCAAGCCTTAATCTAATGGCGGTATAAAAAAAAATGATCATTTTTCAAACTAAAGAAGTTCCATGAACTTCCCATCCAAGTACGTCTGCTTTACGAGTTATAATTATGTCTTATTACTTTCTCTCTTTTTTTTTTTTTTTTTTTTTTTAAATAAAAAGACATAATGTATATAACTAAAATTTCGTTACATACAAAAATTGCTAATTAAAGCACTGTGTCAGCTATGTACTGATTTGTCCAGCTGAAGGTGGTCAGATCTGAAGATACCTCAATGGTAGCCTTCAGACCTGACCACTCAGAAAGTTGCCACGTCGAAGCAGATCTGAAAACAATAGTGATCACAGCAAAATATTCCTATACATCATCCTTCTAGTTTAATGAAGCTTAGCAAACATTCATTTTAATATTTAATTTTCGTATTAGCTATCAAACATATTTTAAATTATTTTTTTACCTTTTAAAATTGAAAGAAATTTTGAAAGGCAGTTAGTTGTCTGTAAAGTGTGTGCGGTGAATTTTGCAGCCCTTGCGGCCTTGGCTGGTAGCCAATTAAGAACTAATACTCCAAACAGTAGGAATCAACCGCAAGTCAGCCAACAGACACATGAGATGACCGTACCCAACGATCTAATTGGTTGCATCATTGGCAAGGGAGGCACCAAAATCGCTGAAATAAGGTAATTTTCATTAAATGCTACTTTGAATATATAAACCTAATCTGTTTTTTCTACATGAGAAAGAATTTACGTGTGAGTATAGGAATTATGTTAAATCCTTATTACTGTTAGTATGCAAAGTGTCAAAAAGTGAATTGCATTTCAGGCTTCATTTTTGTCTAAAAAGTTCAGTCAAGTCTTTTTCCTCATCTAGATTGTGAGGGTGAATATAACCGAACCACTCATTGTCATTCGCAAAAGTTGGACTAACCGCATCTGCGCCACCTTAAAAGTCTCCAAGCGCACGTCAACTACGCATTACCTCCTACAACTTTTGGTCTAATGAGCTTGAACTTCGAGGAACTTATCTTCCTCCTAGAAGCTGCTTCTAGCGTTAATGAAATTGAATGAAAAGTCGTCAGTCTTAAGAGTTTAACAAGTAGTCATATTAGAACTTTGAAGAGTAAAGACGAGTGTCATATCAACTTTAAGGAATTAACAAATCTCAAAGTCAAATTTGTCAAGGTTCACCAAGCCAGTTGTCTACCTAATCTAGCTAATCCACCGTTAGAAGAAGCAAGTGTTCTAACTAACCACACCGCTTCGGTCACATTACCTTCAATTTTTACTCTTCTCTCCTTACTCAGTAAAACGTAAAATACAACATGTGTTCAAATAGTAAGTTTGTTTGTTCATTTACAGTATTCATCTGCCTTTGTCTGCTTCCATTAAACAGTAGGGACTTGGCACAAAATTAATTTACCTTCTGGTGCTCAAAGAAATGAAAAAAAGTTTAACTTTTCTCGCCGCTATAAAGTTTCTGGGTTCTACAAAGCTAGGATTCACTGTAAATGTCGGTTTCCTCCTTTTTTTAATGGTATATAATATGTTGTTTGTACATAAGCAGATGTTGTATGTGTAGAGGAACTGAAGGAGGCCAAATAAATCCCTATGTGCTAGAATATCTATTGTTTTATATATATATATATAAATTGTTTACATTTAAGCGGCATAACATCAGCCCTTGCTTTAAAAACCCACCTTATCTGATAAAGCTGAAGTTCATTGTTCAGGTAAAAATTGTTTCCCAAACCGAATAGGAGTTCGCTGTAAAGCGGGGAAAACCTGGTTTCTTCAATTTTTTGCTTAGCTTGCTCTTTAAAATATTTTCTAAGCCCATTAATTAGCATTAGCATAACAAAATTATTTCTCCACAAATCAACATCATTGGAGTTATTTAAGTTCAAATTTAGATTTAAATTTAGCATTGAGGCATATTTTTTAATTTCTTTAAACCAAAGTAAATTGATTTTAATTATTTCTTTAGCCATAATTTTTGGATATCTGAAGTCCGGGAGTCCAAGGATTTTGAGTATTTTAATTATGATGAAGTTTAAGGGTGTAAAGAAAAACTGGTGACAAGCTCGTTTCCATGTGAATAAAGGCGGAGGAAGTATATCTAGGCACCCTAAATAATTTTTTGACGAAGAAATACAACAATTTTTCCACCTCATCGAAACTTGCCAGCCCCAGACCTGCGCCCCATAACAGAAAACAGACCTACTGACTGTGTTAAAAATCCGGACTTTGACAGAATAAGTGATGTCATTATTTTCCATCAATTGAAACCAAACAGCATTTAAACTTTCTTTCGCTTTAGTTAGTGCGAAAGCCCATAGACAAAGTGGGAGTAAGTGTGACTCCTAGATATTTGTATTCATTCACTACTACAAGCTTTTCTTTTCTAAAAAAAACATTTTTCATTTGTTGCCGGTCTACTGCCATTGCGAAAGACCATCACTTTTGACTTTTTTAAATTTAATTTAAGGTTCCATAAATGACAATTTCGATCTAAGCTATTAATCATTAATTGCAAAGCCGAGGGGTGTGAAGCCAACAAAACAACGTCGTCGGCGTAGGCTAGCAGTTTTATCTTACATTCGCTAACCAAGACTCCTTCTCTTAGATCACCCATGATATCGTTTATGAATAAACAGAAAAGGAATGGGCTTAACAAGCAACCTTGTTTTACACCGATTTTTAGTGTGAAATTCAGACGAGAGTCCATCCCCTACACCAGACTGAGGCTGTGGTATCTTGTAATAAATGTTTTATACTAGTTATTATTTTGGACGATAACCCTAAAAAGAACAGCTTATAAATCAAAATATACCTATCGATCGTATCAAAAGCCGAAACAAAATCTATAAAAAAGGCAAAATACTTTTTGTTTTTTTTGTACAGAGATGTAATTTAATTAGACTGGTTAAGTTGAAGATGTTATCTATTGTGGAGTAGTTAGACTTAAACAAAAACAAAAAAGAAGTACTTTATCCGATAAAATATCAATCAGCTGGAGTTAACAGCCACACGTCACTGTGATATAATAAGAATTCTCTATTACACACTGCTACATAAAAATCGTCATCAAGCAAAATTGAACATGCACCAAATTTACAGTTTATGATGAAAAATATTTTAATTAATTTCTCCGGAATCATTCGATAGAAATTGTTCAAACTTTGCAGTATTATCACACATACTATTATCTCAAAAATTATAAAAAACAGATATCATTAAACCACCAAAAACTATTAAATACAAAGAGACACGATGTTTACTCTAGTAACAGTAACACCAGGCTCCCTCTAAGTTTTCCTCTAAAGTGCTATTTCAATATTTATTGTACGACTCTTCTATATAATATTAATTAAAACTAAATGTATCGCCAAAATTCAAAATTTGAAGAAGATCAGATGACCGGAATCAGCGCCACTTCACCATAGTTGATTTTTGAGTTTTCTGAATTTCGAAAACGGCTGTAGCAATTTCTTCAAACTTGTTAACTACACATATAAAAAAAAAACCTATCACTTTTATGATATGTTTTTCCAGAAAAATTTATTTTTGGGGGCGTTGTGACGTTAAATTTCGAACGTTATTTGAATTTGTAAAAGCTAATTTGGCGCTGTCTTCCGGACTATAAACAACAATGTCCAGAAACTTTAACTGCTATGTGCCATGTGTATATAGACATACCAGCATCGCAAAGAAATATTGTTACTTCTTTCTTTTACTACTAGTAAGAGGAAGTATTGCAACCGTACCAGATTTTCGAAATTGAGTTTTCACCGGAAATACACGGTTCTCCCTGATTCCAAAAAAAAGTGGGTTTTAGAAAATGGTATCTCTCTCGCGCGCGCGCGTGTATGTGTGTGTGTATGTATATGAACAGAATATCTCAGAAACGAAAAGTAGTAGGAAGCTTAAACATCGGTATTTCGTTTGGGTACTACCACCGCATTAAGTTATGTACTGGAGGTATTTTTTTCTCTGAAGTGCTACTACAATTTATTATATAGTTGTCATTAAAAGTAACATTAAATAGAATTGAGAGGTAATAGCTGTGAAATAGATGTTTTCACAGCACTCCCTAGAGTTAAGAGATATTCCTCGAAGGTAATCAGATAGATTCACATGCTGAATTGATTGAATTAATTTGAACAGTTTTACCAGCAATCACTAATCTTAATTGCCTTCAGGTTTCCCATGGTTATATGTAGCAGACTAATTAGTACATAACAGACTAATTAATAATCCATTAGTTACAATTAAATCTATTCATGGATAATGAGGTTATTAATATTCAGATCTCAAATATCTAATTGTATAAAACCTTCCAAACATTTAGAAATAAGGAGTTTTCGTCTCATAGAAGTATATAACTCACTTGCTCTATTCAGATCTCAAATATCTAATTGTATAAAACCTTCCAAACACTTAGAAATAAGGAGTTTTCGTCTCATAGAAGTATATAACTCACTTGCTCTATGTTATATTCAAATTTTAATTCTACTAATAGCAACAGATGTCTGCGAGCCATTCTAAGGGCAGCACTGCTGGATTCGAAACCGGGACTTCCGCGGTTAGGCCATCGCGCACTGAACTAATCCCCTCCCTGAAGTTATATTCTGATAATGCTCAGAAATGTATGAAGCAAATCAATAAACTCATATATATTTGAAAAATTTTCTAACCTCTACTCTCCTGTCTCGGTGGGGTGATTATTCCACCACACCTACAGCATCGTATCGAGGCCTTGCCTTCTGGGCAGTTATTTTAATTTTTTAAATTGATTTCATTTTCCCTCTCAAGATTCTCCAAACTTTATATTTTTTAAATACATTATCAGGTTCTTTGAAGGCTCTTTCATTTTTCCTGTTATAATTGTCACAAGTAATTGATGGTGAATGTTGATGATGATAACACACAGGAAATGATGCAATCTCAAAATATTATATTTTACTATTTACTAGAGAAGTGAGTTATAGAGGGTAGAATGTCCGAGAGAAGAGTGATGATGTTGGCACCTTGTGCTAATGTGAGTCGCTTGAAAAGCGAAGTGGCTGATTAGAACTCACCCTAGTTCTAACGGTGGTATTATAGAATTTTAGAAAAAGCTCTGTGTGAGTGACTATGTAAGTTAACAGCATAGCTCGGAAAACGTAAAATCGCAGAAAGTACAAACTTGTCATAATTTCTCAACCGGTAATACCTGTAACTTTTGTTTGATATTTTTTTTTTCTCGAGAAAGTTCATTTAAAGAACTATTGAGGGAATGGGAGGTTGTTTTTTTTTTTTTTCAAAAATAGTCGTTTTATTAAGTTTAGACATATTTTACACCAGATTTTTACCGTATTTGTTGCAGTTAAATAGTAAATGATTTCTCCTCTCAGCTACCGCACATATTGCATATGGAACTATTTGCGATATGTAGTTTATAAATGGGAGATTGAAATCGGACGAGCAGTGAATTATTAATCTAACCATTTTAATTTTAAATTTCTTTTTTCTGTTTAGTTCCAATATTGTTATTTTCATAGGATCATTTTTCTTAAAGTACATTAATTATCTTTTTTGTATTAATAATTAATATTATCATTAGCCATTTTCTGAAAATTAATTGCTATTCACGAAATTATACGAGGGTCATTCACTAAGTAACAAGATAAATCATTGTAGCTCAAAAACGATTTGTTTAATCAATACAAAACTTGGCTACTTTTCAACATAGTTCCCAACAACATTTATACACTTGTCCCATCGTTCTTCTAATTGTGTATGCCTCTGGCATAAAATTTTTTGGGTTGATCTCGAAGCCACTTTTGCACCTGATTTTTAACTTCTCCATTGGATTGAAAGTTTCCCACGTAGAGCCTCTTTAAGGGGTCGAAGCAAATAGAAGTCCGTTGGGGTGAGGTTGGGACTGTAGGGGAATGTGGAAGGACCTCCCATCCTACTTTTTGAAGTGTTTCTTGAGTTAACTATGGCGTGTGTGGGCGTGCGTTGTCATGAAGCAAAATAGTCAAGAGTCCACTACGTTTCGTTTCGGCATGCACTTCTTCAGCTATCAATCCAACCGTAATTACGCCTGTTGGCCTAAATTTAACGCGTTAATGCGAGATTCGAGGAAGGAAATTGCAATTGCATTCAACCGGTCGTCTAGTTCGTTGCTCGTCACAGATACACGGCCACACACAGACTGTTCTACCCTTTTGTCCGTTCGAACAGTTCAAAAAGTTATTCCAATACCCTTTCACCATTCTTTCGTGGATTTCACTACCTTTGATACCCTCTACAACTAAAAATCTAATCACTGAGCGTTGTTCTTCAGAGGTATAATGCTCGAGCGGACTCGCCATTGTTAACTGAATACATTTGATGTTATGCTTGCCAAATACTTTCGTACAGCTGATGAGAAACTAAGTACAAGGATGCCTACTTGACGCACTGAAACTATTGTATTGATTAAACAAACCGTTGCTGAGCTACAGGAATTTCCACTATTAACTTTTTTTTTTTGTTAATACAGATTTTTATTGATTTTACGATGATAAGCTATGTGACTTCCTTATCTAAATTGATTAGTTTCCGAATTTCATATTATTCTAAATATTTGTAGGCAAATAAGTGGGGCTATGATAAGAATCAGTAACTGCGAAGAACGAGAAGGCGGTTCCACAGACAGAACAATCACTATCAGTGGAAGTACAGACTCAGTGCAGTTGGCTCAGTACCTGATAAATATGAGGTCAGTAATTTTTAATATAATTTTTACTCTTACAAAACTTAACTTTGTATAATGCTGCATTTTATTATTATTATTATTATTATTATATTGTATTTATTAATTATTATATTTCAAAGTTTTATTATTAACAGAGAAAAACATAATTTTAGTTATTTTATTTTTTTTATCGTTTGGTCTGTCGCATTTATGTTTCATCTATTTTTATTATTATTTATTATCACATTTTCTCCCCTTGATTTTTGAAAAAAAAAAAGTATGGTGAGGAATTGACAAAAGGTTGTACCTACCTAATTCATCTGTATTTTATTTGTTTTTTGTTTCTCAATTGTTGTATTTTGATTTTTGTTAGTAACATCGCCATTTAATGGATAATAATTCAACAATTATAAACTTCTTTTTTTTCTTGGTCTTTTGAAATCTCGAACACATTAATTTCAA
>JAAEAF010012029.1:0-20356 GCA_011037195.1 Triatoma infestans | reverse complement strand
ACAAAAAAAATTACAAAAAATACCTAACGGTCTACATGTGTGTATGTGACCAAAATCTGTGCGAGTTTTATGTTATCACATTGTTTTATATTCAAAACATTCTGAATGATGATAATGGACAAAAACTCCCAAAACTAATCGATGACAGGGTGTCCCAAGGTATATAGATAACGACTTTATATCGGAAACTAAGATAGCTAGAAAAAAACTAAAAAAATACATGTCCCCATAGTTTTTTTGTTAGAAAACCAAATTTAATTTGCAAATTTGTTTTGGTGCTTCCAGAAGCGAGATACAGGCACCAACTTCCTTTTTTGCAAATGAGGAAGTGTGGTTTTTATTTAAGAAATAGATTCCTCTATTTTTTTGTAAGAAAAATTTACTTGAACCGTTTTTTCTGTGACCGATATTTTTTTACAAGTTATGAAAATGAAAACATGATTCTTATAAGAAATTTCAAAATGATTATTATAACGGTCTTTTGAATGAATAAAAAGAAAAGTACTATTTTATTATAAATTTTACTCCTCATTAATTACAGATCTTGCTCGAACTGGCCTCCACCATTAGAGATGCATAGACATGCTTTTTCCTGCCAATTGCACCTTACGGCCAAAGAAATACATCTCTAATGGTGGAGGCCAGTTAGCGCAGATCTGTAATTAATGAGGAGTAAAATTTATAATAAAATAGTACTTTTCTTCTTATTCAATAAAAAAAACCGTTATAATATCATTTTGAAATTTCTTATAGGAATCAAGTTTTCATTTATAACTTGTAAAATATCGCTCACAGACAAAAAACCGTTCAACTAAATTTTTCTTACAAAAAATAGAGGAATCTATTTCTTAAATAAAAACCACACTTCCCCATTTGAAAAAATGAAGTTGGTGCGTATATCTCGCTTCTGGAAGCACCAAAACAAATTTGCAAATTAAATTTGGATTTCTAACAAAAAACTACGGGGGATACGTATTTTTTACTTTTTTTTCTAGCTATCTTAGTTTCCGATAAAAAGTTGTTATCCATATACCACCTTGGGACACCCTGTATATATCAATGACAGTTATCAATGAAACAGGCTATCAAGGAAGATATGTTTGATGCTTTGCAGCTTTGCGGAACCAACCACAACAAAAATCGTAAATGTTATAGCATTGCGGACCCAACCATACATTCAATCGGTCCTGAGTTTTTTTTTTTCGAATTAGGATAAACGATTTTCTACAAAACTTGAAATGCCATAGTTTGAAGGATTATCAATATTCGTTAATGACTTTTCCCGGAAAAAGTTGATTTTTAGGGCGTTCTAGAGTGTGTTTAAGTTACCCCCACCACACCATATTTATAACTAACGAGAAGGACAGCTAAAGAAATATTTAATAAAACGTAAAAATTATATGTTTGAATGGAACTTATCATTTAAAAAAGCTAATATAATTTTAATAAGAAAAAGTTGTATGCATATCTCATACTACATTATTTTTACTTTTTCTTACTGCTGCGATCGTGCCAAATTTTCGATATCGAATTCTCACCGGAAATACATGCTTTGAAGTTTGCTGAGTCTAAAAATGTGGTTTTTAGAAATTAGTCTGTTTGTATGATCAGCATAACTCGAAAACGTAAAACAGTACTAAACTTCAAACTAGATATTTAGTTTGTTTTGACTGAAATGTAATTGGAGATGTTGTTGTATTTGCGGTAGTTGGTTGTGGTGTGAGCGGTTTAGTAAAAGGGCTTGTATGTATGTTTGGGATAGAAGTATTAGTAATAATCAAGAGAGCACCACTGTTTTTAAAATAAATATATTATCTCTAGTAAATTTAAGTATTTTACAATATCACAATTATATCTTAATAAAATGATGTTTATCTAGAATAAAGGCAAATCTCGCATGAGTTTAACAGAGCGATTCCTGAAGTAAGTGGAATGCGATTTCTGGCTTTGGAAGCAGAATGCAGACTGTCTTGTTTGAAAGCAGAAGGCAGACTGTCCTGAAGGAATGCTCTCTCTAACAAAACAGTTGGCCAAGTCGCATTGTATTAATTTAACGGATTTTTGTGCCTTTGTTTCCCTAATAGCAATTACCCTGATTGTAGTATACCTGGCTCTATACCCATCACTAAATACACTATTTGAACTATCTAATTTTCACAAAACTATATTCTAAAACTTTTATTTTTCCATTTCGTCTTCCACTACAAGTTCTAGATTGGGACCCGATAAAAAATGTGTTGAACAAAATCAGTCAACTGGAACGTAACACGGTACTGAATCGATATTTCAGTTTTTGAAAGTTTCTCGATAAGGGCTGCAATGATTTTCTTTAAGCAAGGGATATTAACTATATATATACAAAGGCACGAATTATTATTAGAAAATTTTCTTCCGGAAAAATCATTTAAGGTGTTTGGGGTGTGGCTGGGATTTGCTTTCCTCTAAAGTGCTATTTTATTATACGATTCTATAATCCATACATAGAATGCCTAGGTAAACTAAATAACCTAGGCAGGAGAAATAAAGTTACCCTTTGGTGGGTGCCAGGGTATGTTGTCATTGAAGGGAATGAGATGGCCGACGCCCTGGCGAAGATAGGCGCTGCGAACCCCACTTCTAGGGCTGGAACCTTTTTTATGGAGTCAGCGACCAGTTTCTCTTAGAAGAACTTAAAAAAGGAGGAGGAGGCGAAGAGATCTCAACTCTGGTACTTGCTCCCCGGTTTGCAGCAGGCCAAGATCTGCCTGAGAAATTATAACCAACGGAGATCGGATTCATCTATCGGCCTTGAGTAAGAACAAGTTCCACGTTCTTAAGGTATCCTCGCAGGGCATTGCCGAGTCAGAGGTCACCTGATGAAGCTGGGTTTGGAAAGTGACAGCTCAAGCAGACTCTGTGGGGAGCTAGAGGAAACTCCATTACATATCCTAACAGAATACAAGGCTACCACTCAGAGAAGATTCAAGAACCTGGGTAGCTACCAGGTGGAGGAGGAGGTTATACCCTCTCTAGAGCCCGTCAGGGTATTAGGATTCCTCAGGGATCTTTAACTGTTGGAGGTTTTGTAGAACGGATGTTCAGTTTGGACATCTGTTCGGGTGCTGCAGGCAAACAGCCTGCGGGATCCAGGGGGCACACACAATTGATCGAAACGTCGCTACGCATTAGCCCCCCTTCCAAAAAAGATCCATACGTAATATTAATCAGAATTAAATATATGTTGCCAAAAATTTGAGTTTTAAGAAAATCGGTTGACTGAAAGTACGACATTACTGTACAGATTTTTCAATTTTCTATGATGGTGTACATTAAAAAAAAAAAACGACAGATTTCATTGAACTAAACATCTAATAAGAATAATAAGTGTGAAGAAAATTTGTCATAAGTGTTACTGTAAATTACAGTAAGAGAAAGTGTGTGTGAGTGTTATATACCAGATTTTTATTTATGAAAGTAAGATATTGTTAATAATAACGATATTAAAATTAGATTCACCTACATTGAAAACAATCAACAGCATTGGAAATCTAGTAAATAAAAATTGCTTTCATTAAGCTTAATAAAAAAAAAAAAAGTCATAAAACAGTATCGTTATATTAATTTTGTTTAAGTCAAGTAATAATTAGTAACGATGTCATATGGTATATTGCCAACCTATTCAATCGCATTAAACTCCATTATATCCATAGTAATGTTTACATTTTTAATCGTATTCTGTTCATAAATCAATCTGCGAAATATATGATAACACAGATCAAGCATTGCTTTATTTATTTTTTTAGGGGGGAATAAATGAACTTGGATTTTTTTTAATAACTAAACAAAAATAATATTTATTAGCCTGCACTTTATTTAGAATCATGGAAATACCGCCAATATGTCGTTCAATATATTTTAAGGTAATTTATATTATATTGTCTATAGATAGGATGAGTTGTAAAGTTGAACAGCATCCCTCCACTCACATTTATTCGTCTGGAAAAAATAAAATTTTCATTCCTATAATCACTTACAATAAATATATATAAGAAAAACAATGTATTGCTAATTTTTACAATCTATTTATTTATACATACATTTTTTTTTAATTCACACTATACTTCTATATATATATATATATTTTTTTTTTTTTTGGCACTACAGCCCATGCAGGGCTTTGGCCTCCAAAATAATGTTTCCCCAAGTTTCTCTATCCAGTGTCTTTGTTCTCCATCTTTTTACTCTTAACTTTCTGAGATCATCTTCGACATCATCCAGCCACCTTCTCTTCGGCCTCCCCATCTTTCTTCTTCCTTCGGGCCGATCTTCATATATAATCTCTTGACCATTCGCTCTTTGCCCATTCTTATAAGGTGCCCGATCCATTCCAGTCTCCTCCCCTTTATCTCAGATACTATTTCGGATGCATTGTACAAACTTTTTAGTACTTCTTCTACATATATTTTTATTTTTTAAAATCAAAAAAATCTGGTGCGAAACATTCACACAATTTTCTTTCATTCCCCTTGTTAATATATATATATATATATGTGTAACATAACAAAATTTCTTTAAGTTTCAAATTTAGTTTAAGTACCAAGTACCAACCAAAGTAGTTAGAGATTGATTACATTGTAGTGAGCATCAATAATATTGTACAAACATATTTGAATTTTAACGACTCAGATTCATCAGAACCTCCCCCCCACACCACACACACACAAAACACAATTTTTTTCAGAAAAATATTACAAATAAAAGTGATAGGTTAATATCTATGCAGTTTTGTATTCCAAGTTTCAAGGAAATCGTTATGTAGTCGTTTTTCGAGAAAATTCCAAAATACTCAGAATCTTATTGAGTAAAATCGCACTTTAGGTAATCGCACTGATTTTATTCAAATTTGGAATTCTAGCAAAGCTTTTGATGTATATTAAAATTATATGGGTAGAAAAATATATACATTATATTGAAGTAATACTTTACAGGAAGAAAAGCTTAACGCTACAGTTTCCCCAGGAACCAATAAGAAAATCAATTTTTGCTGGGAAACTGTTTCAAATCAAAGTGATAGGTATTTATAGTATAAAATGTTTAAAAAAAAATCGTTGGGGCCTTTTTCGAAAAAATTGCAAAATACTGAAAAAAGTAATTCAATAATGTCGGTTGATGGATTCTGATGGAATTTCAAGTTTGAGCTTTCTGCATTTTTTTCGTTTTAATCGTACTCAGGGGACCTAGTTTAATTGGTGAATTTTTTGATAGCAAAAATGAACAATATATAATGTTATCCGGGGAGCACATGCAGACACATATAGAGAAGAAATTAAAATAACCAAAACACACATCCATGAAACACAATCTAATACTAATTTTTTTTATTGACTTCAGAAACACATAAAAATAACAAAAAACTAACAACAAAATGGTATATATAGTTAGTTAAGAACGCAAATGAAATCATAGTAATGGTATGAAATAACAAGAGTTCATAAAGAAAGAGACAAGAGCGTTTTTCAACACGAGACTAACAAACTACAAAGAACTGTGGCTCTGCCATCGATTTTTTTCAAATTTTCCCTTAATCGATGTTTTGATCATTGTTTCTGTTCGATCAGTCCTTACGCGTTAGTCTAGTGGCTAGCGCACTTGCCTTTCGTGCGAGAATTCAGGGTTCGATTTCCGTGAGGGCAAAGTCGGTGTTGACCCAGCATCGTGATAAAAAGTGGGAAGCTACAGTTAGTTAGCGAAGGCCGGAACTTAAAGCTTATCGCACGCCGCCTATTCAAATCACCGTCTTGCAAGCCTTGGCCCTTCATGGGCTATTAGGCCATAGGTTTTTTTTACTGTTCGATCATTATTTCTTGTTAGTTAAATTCAAATGTATACATTGTTTTAATTTATAAAAATTCAGTTTAAAAAAAGCTATAGAAGTTGACATCCACTGTTAAAAGCTCTTTTGGTCATTTTTTAGAAATTGTCATAATTATTTTTTTTTTGTATCTTCGGTTATAGAGCGGGAAGTGAAACTAGTTGAGTGTCTCGTTATAATGAAGGTGATTTTGAATAGTATATCTTATTGTAATTTTGTAGCAAAAAGTCGAATCTATACAGAACAGTGGTCCGAACATTTGTGTGTGTGACCGGCAGGGTGTTATTTTGTTTCTTTTCGAAGGCACTTTTGCGAGACCGTTGGCAAAGGGTGACAGGAAATTACTTTTTTATGGGAGGATCTCTACTTTACTTTACTTATTACTTTAAAGATCGCTATATTCTGTGAATAATGTTGATAATGAGGCGCCGTTATAGTTTATTGGTTAGATAGATAGATCGCCTAGCTTTGATGCAATTTCTCGTGACTGTTCTTCGATTTCTAATCATGGCTCTTTGGTTTGTTTGATATGCGATAATAAAAGTGATTTATGGTTAATTGTATTTTGCTACGCTTTCCGTATTGTTATAGACGTAAAGTCCGTCTGAATAAGCATTTCATTGAAGTTTTTGCGAGTAATTCTTAAAAATAGCACCTAAGGTTTCACAGTGTTTTTATTTATTTATTTATTTTTATCTTGCAGATAAAACCGAACGAAAGATATGAAGCAATAGAAAATTTTCGTATAGTATCAAAGAGTGACGTATGTATATTATACCCAGATAAAAATGGCAGCAGCCACAGCAGCAGCAATAATATCAACATTGACAATAATAATAATAACGAAAACAATAATAAAAACAACAGCAATAATAATAATAATAACAACCAAAACAATAATACTAACAAGAATAATGATAACAATAACAATAATACTAACAAGAATAATGATAATAATAACAATAATACTAACAAGAATAATGATAACAATAACAATAATACTAACAAGAATAATGATAACAATAACAATAATACTAACAAGAATAATCATGAAGATGAACATGATAATAATAATCAGGAAGAGGAAATTGATGAATATGAAGAAAGCGAAATTAGCCCAATAAGCTCTGACGATGAAGAGAATAAAATGTAAATTTTATCGCACAGTAATTTGTTTGTCACACATCTTGCGTGTTAAGTAATAATTTATTGATAATGGCGTCTATAGTCTTTGATTTAGAGTGCATGAAAAAAAAATGTATACAAAAGAAGAAGTGACTAAGAACACGTGGTTTTAAAACAGTGATCCGCCACATAAGTGACTCATATAAGCGTTTCCGATGACCCACACCTGATATTTCACATAAAGTTTACAATTATTTTTATATTAACTGAATATGAATTTTAACATAAATCACATAATAATACTATATAGGTTGATCAGAATTCCTTGAATCGCAAATTAAGGAATTACAACCGACTTTAGTCAAAAGGGTATGAAAATCCGTATCTTCATACCTTGTCAATTGATCAGTATTATGTAGTATTCACTTCCACTTCTCGCTTTTTCGTCCTTTCAAATCAGCACGATTCTGACAATAGATGAACGTTTCAAACCGAAAAGAAGCACGATATGACTGATAATGTTAGATCATGTCCATCTTTGCATACCCAACTAACTTATTAAATTGTTTTCATTTCCATAATAAGATATTAAATAATAACAATTTCAGGTATAATGTTGATTGTGGTGGTGTGAATTCAGTTTATGTAAAAATCTTTGTCCAAAATGGATTTGTATTTATAATAAAACGGAAAATATTAACAGCTATATCGAGAATATTAAAGAGAATGTTATTAAGACAATCTAAAGAACGCGAGATAACTGCACTTCATTTTAGAGAGATAAAGTAAGTCAATTTTCTAGAGAATTTTTTTTTTGAAATCATGAAATTATGAAATGGAAACTATCAAACAGGATTTTTGTATATCCGAAATGCTGGCTGCAATCCTTGTCTGTTATGCGAGCATGATTTAAGTTAAAAACACATAGGAAGATTCGAAGCATTTTAATTATTTGGTTTTTCATTCATTATACTCCAGGTCTACTGTGTGCCATAACCACTAATTATCGGCCATTCACCAATATCTCTTACTGCGGAAACGTTTCTGTCTCTGCTATTAAAAACTTGTTTACTTGTCTCATAGCTGTAGATGGCATTAAAAAATTGAAGTATGCATGGTAAAGCCAGCTAACCAGGCTGCGTTCAAGGCACCGAATTCTTGCGTATTTTTTTCCAAGTTGCTTGGATTGGTGGTGCTTTTGGATTGTTCTAGAAAACTGACGGGCTTGTCTTCATTCCAGGATGCTCTTCTCTGAGTACACCAGGTTATATTGGCTCTCAGAAAATGAATAAGTGGATGGATTGACCAAGTGTTAGGCATTCTCTCCTCTTCATTGATCGCGAAGCTGTTTTGGCGTGTTTTTAGGCACTTAACTGTCTAGGCTCCAGGCATGCACTGCTTCACATAATTCAACCATCCATTTTTGATGAGATCAGTGGGTTGTCACCAGTCCAAAATGCTTCTTTTTTTCAGTTTTTATGACCAGCTTGGATCTTGGATCATTTACAGAAAACTAAGTTTAATTTTTTTTCTTAGAAGTTGTGAAACTGAAGAGAAAATATCCATTTCACCCGAGCACAGATTGGAATTTGAGGGTGTTTTTATCACGTCTTTTGATTGAAGCAGGATTCTGTGGAAGAGCTTTACTTTTGGACTGTTTCTCCTGTAAGATTAATATCCGCTTAGTCGGAAAAGCTCATAAGTAAATCACAGGTAGATAAGTTCCGGTTTCGTTTTCTGACTTAGATCCAGATTGTGTTTGTATTCTTTGTTGGTAGCCTTACGACCCCAACAACTTATAATAGCGTAATGGTTTTAGGCAATAATAACAAGATTCGAGAAGAAGAGCGTCACGGTTTGCAAAACTTCCATCTCACGTCTTTCATGCATTTTTGTTTGGACAGCAATCAATATTAGGGGCAGATCAGGCACATATTAAATTTCTGATTTAGATGATTGGGTAGTCATATGGAACCAAATATTAGCGTAGAGTTTGGTCTCTTCAATGAACAAGATAACTTTTGAAAAGATCTCAAATCTATCATGTATGGTTGAGAACATATCATCAAAGGGATATGATATTAAATTTCAAACTGGAAGTGTTCATAATTTTTCATTTCGCTGATAGAAAAATGGCCTCTAACTGTAGGATCTCTACTAGCTTCTTTGTCAACATGGTGCAGAATGAGCCAACATTTTCACTATTCTCTGTGATGTTGAGGTGTTCTCAACTTTTTATTTTCCACATTTATACATAAGTTTTTAAATTTGTTATGTTTTGAAGATTATTTAACAGTTTTTTTTTTTTATACCTTAAAAAAGACAATATATTTGTCGAAACGTTGGCAAGAATTTAAGTTTTCTTATTTTTTAAAAAGACCTAATCACACAATCCTTTTCCTTCATATAAGAACCGTCGAAAAGAATCTTCAATTTTCGCTTACTACCTTTATAAGCGATAATTGTCTCATATCGAGTCGCTATTCAATTCACGCAACTCTTCTTATTAAATGAAACCATTCAAACATTTGGCTTGCTTCTATACGGTTGTTAATTACCGAAATAACGGGAAAGTAGTGGCTATTTGCCTATCATTTACACACAATGAATCATCGCTCTTAGTCGTAGCATTGTAATAATTTTAAAAAATGCAAAAGAAAAAGTAAATATGAATATTACAATAAATACGTCATTGTTTTGTTATTATTATTAATTTAATTGATTGGAAACGGGAATAGTTTCGTAAAGGCCTTAGCAATACAGGGCCATTATAAAATCACACGTACATTCAATATAGTACGTGTGAAAAAAACCTAGTTTCAAGACAATTTTCATTTTAGGTATTTATTTATGTAGAACTATTTTTCATTAAACACATTACTAATCAATGATTAGAAATCGATTAACCCTTAATTTTTTTTTTTCAAATTCAGTTTTAATATTTTTAATTTTGTTTTTCCTTTTTTTTTTTTCTAGACCGGATGTAATGCATGAATTTTGTTTATATGCAACTTATGCAAATTACTTTCGATATCATTGGGAAACAACTTATTGGTTATTTGAAGATCCAAATGATCCTCGTCATAATAGCTCTGCTACAAGAAAGAAAATTGGCCCACATTGGGAATATGATTTTCCAAAAGATTTAGCATACGATCTACATATGTTGGCAAATTTTTTTATGTGCTAATTTTTCTAATCTACAATAAATATTTAGATATTGTGAGTGTGGTAGTGTATCATTCAAAAGAAAAACAAAAATGCCACCAAGAATATTTTGTCTTAAAAATTTAATATAAGAAATTTATGTAAATTATAGATACTAGCTATTGGTTTTTTTTTTTTTTTTTTTTTTGAGCGATGAACTTTGCGATTATGCTCTGGGATAATAATTTGTTCACACTTTATTCTTTGTATTAAAAAATGATTCCCGAATTCACAATAATCATTTCAATATTTTGTTGCTTTGCCTTTATGGCTGATATTAGCGCTAGCATTACTCACTCACACATTCGCTTTCATTAATAACTACAAGTTCTCTAATAAATACTTTCACCCTAATAAATACATTCACACCACACAACATTAAAACAATATTAAACAACAGCCCGGACACCAAAATATGATAAAAGTGTTGAACAGTACAGGCAAAACCTATATGAGCTAGCTTAGTATTCTAAAAAAAAAATCTGGTGTGAAACACTCACACGGCTTTCATTTCACTAATACAATTTAACAAAAAAAAAAATTTCTATAAAATTGCAAGATTACAATGTGCTGGCCATAAAAATGATGGTGGGATTTTTAATTGTATACCTGAACGGAGCACCTTATGTGGAGCACTCTATGTATATCAAAAACGAAAAAAAGCTTGTGAAAATTTAATTTTAAACTAACTGACAGACCTCCGATACCCCAATAACGTCAGTGTTTTCAGAAAAATGTTTCAAATAAAGTGATACGTTTCTACAATGCAGTAAAGCATTAAAGAAAACCAAGTTTTCAAGAAAATCAATGTAATCGTTTTCGGGAGAATTCCAAAAGAACACAAAATCCTATTCTTAAAAATTGCACTCCCGGTTACCCGATTTTCTTCAAATTGAATATTCTATCAATGAGAACTCGTAGAATCTTGATGATACGCTGATGAAATACTGAAGAATAATCCTCCCCTCTTCCTGAGGAGAGACGTTATATTGCCATCACTCACACATTGACAAGTGTGTAATTACGGTTCACACTAAAACATCTCTTGCCGTGTGTTGACCCTAGGTCTTGAATAGGTCGGTAAACAGCTGTAGCAACAGTTTATGGCGGTTATCAAAAGACTGTAGCCAGGTGGTCTTTTGAGTGTTTGTTTATTGACGGTTATCAAAAGACTGTAGCCAGGTGGTCTTTTGAGTTATTTGTTGAACCTTGTATATTGGCCAGGCGGCTTCTGTATACTGACCGTATAATGACCCTTTTGAAAGCAGTGTGTCTTTGGCGGTTCCTGTCCTTGGCGGTCCCTTTGACCGTGCACTGACCGCGGCTCTTGACCTGAATAATAGCGACTGGCTGGCACCACTAGTTATAATTTTTATAATTAAAAATTATATATTTTCCTTCTTGTTATCACTCCTTCTTGTTATCACATTACAACGTCCATCTTATGGCATATTTAGTATGAAAAAAAGTGTTGCAATTAAATCACATAAATATATAGTTATTATATGTTTCTAATTATTCGTTCTGCAGCTAATTATGTTAACTGCAGAAAAATCTATTTTTTATTTACTGTTATCAATGTAATTCCTTAGTTTTAGTTGCGTTTTCTATCAGTTTGTCTGTATAATTACATAATAAATAATAATATAGTGATCAGGTGGCTGGTCTTTGTTTCACTCTCTCGTACTCTTTCGGCGAAAAATGAACATAATCTAAGAATTGTGTTTAAAAAATTAAGTAAAGTCTTAAAGTCGTTTTAATCAATAAAAATGAAAAGAAAGTGAATCAATCAATAATTAGAGTAAGGGAAGAGATTAGCTAAGTGTTTAGCGCAGAGCACAGGGTTCGAGTCCAGCTGTGCTATCCTTAGATTTTTTCTTCCTAGGAGCCTCTACAGCTCACTATTCGGTGATGAACAGTGTTGTCTGTAACGACAGAACACTGTCCGGACGCCGGCAGTGCACTGAGAAGGTTCCGGGCGCCAATGATCACAGATGTTGACGCGCCTTAAATTAAAAAAGAAAAATAGAGTTTGTATTGTTAATCTAAAGAAAAAATATTATTATACATTATCAAATAAATATAATTAAATTGATTTTTAAAATTACATAAATAAAGACTGATAAAAAGGCAGGAATTAAATATAAATAAATTCAGTTTTGAACTAATTGTCAAATCAGTTCACTCAGAAACCAATTCAATCAGTATTATAATATCAAAAACATTATTAAAAAAATGCGCAATAAAAGCAAGTAAAATGTATGTATGTATAAAATATAACAACGCATAAGTAATATAAAAGTATGAATGCACTTGCGAATAGTATAGTTGCATATTTTGTCGTGAAACTATATTCATGTTTGTCAGTTTAAATTATTAAATTTGTCATTCTATGAAGATTTTGTTATGATTTTTTCTCTTTCTGTCGTTCCAAACGCCAAAATTTGTCATTCATAACACCTAGTTTCTCGGGCCGACAAAAATGGCACCCATACCTATGTAGGAAATACCAAACTTGTTTTCATTAATTATTTTTTTGTTTATTATTAACTAAAAATTAATCAATGCAATACAATTTGAAATAGATCAAAATATCATACATCATACATATCATTAAAATTATAATCAGTAACTGCCCCCCCCACCACATTGATAGTTTAAAAAAAACGGATTTCATGATATAATTTTATACAGTGGACTGTCAAATAGCATTCGTTTGATAAAGCTTGACACAAATTTATCATATTAGAATTTAAAATAGAGTGGCTATAAATACCAATCTACTGCAGTCTATACGACCATTGTTGGCTTCCTTGGGCGTCTACTGTTTTGTATCGTCGTCTGTGTTTGTTAAATATACGTAAATGTAAATCGAATGTAAATGGGTGGTGATCTAGAGTGGTTTTGCCAATGAATATAGTAAACTCAAAATTAGCAAATATACAAAAGAAAACATCATCTAGGGGAGGGTGGTGGGGCTTGTTGTTAACAAATTTCAGTTAACATTTTTTAATTGCTGTATGTTACTGTACTCAAAATTACTGAAAATTGATTAATTTGTATTCTCATTTATTTCTACTAATTATTATTTTTTTGAGATTTTTCAAAATGAAGTAACATTTAAATAATTCAAATACAATTAAAATGCGCATACCGTGACAATGTGCCTTCGGTGGGGCTTGTTGTTAAATGCGGAGGGTAAGTTGTTACAATGTATAAAATACATGTTTGGGTGTTTATTTTAAGGAAATAAAACTGAAATATGTTCAGTAAACAAATTATCAGATCTTTATTTTAATAAATAACAGCAGCTTGATTATGATCTAAACATGGATTATTACAAACTTAAATGCTTGAACATTCCTTCTCTTTCTATTCCCTGTCACTACCCATCTCTAAGTCCGAATTACAATTGTGGCAAATATATCTAGGGTTAATTTTAACACATTATTAAGTGGGCCCATTTTTTGCACTGCATGCATTCAACCCAATTTTCTCCACCTTTTCTCCACGACCAGGGTTTTCAACATTTCAGGCACAGCCAGTCCTCAACTTCTTCACCGGAACTTGATGATGGCAAATTATTTTTTTGATACTTGTTCGCAACTTTGGAGACACAGATTTTCTTTTTGTTAGAATTGCCAATTTTTACTATTTTTCTTGTTTTTGGCTTCATTTCTTTTAAGATTATTATGTATTTATCTTTCCTGATTTTGTAAATTTTTAAATAAAATATTATTATCATTATTAGGCGGTTGTAGAAAAATATTTATTGGACAAGAGAGTAAAATTCTCTTTTACACACTCGAGAGCAGGCAAATGCAGCAAATGAACGAGAGATATGAAAGTAATTAATTCTCGCATTCAATATTAATATTTTTGTTTATTGCAATTAAAACTATTTAGAGAAGGATATAAAAAGAAGTAAAATATGTGAGGTAACTTCTAAGAGAATGCTCATTGAAAAGGGAAAGGTTATCCTTTAGAAATGCTGCGTGATATAATATCCTTACTTATGTATGCTTGGGCAACACTGTTTTTTAGATGCCTCTTTAGTAATGGCTAATGGCTACTGTGAATAAAGTCTTTTTGTGTTCTCCTTTTGGTTAGTGTTCCTTGTATCTCCTATTATACTTAACCAATTCATAAATTCTAACACAGAAAGCACGTAGAACATTAAATTAATGTTAAGCAAAACGATATTATTTTAATTAATGTTAATGAAAACTATATTTGATTTTAAGATATGCAGTGGGGCAAGTGGTTACACTGTAACAACATGCTCCAACCAAGTGTAATAACTAACCCCACTGACGCTATTTCACTAATTAATTCGTAAACACATAGGTCAATGAATACTAGCGCAACCATATTGGATTGAAATTATTGTTAAGGATGTATGAATTAACAGCAAAAGTATGAAAGCCTTACCTTTAGTAGTTTCCAGATCGCAGCTTTCAGTTTCAATAATAAAATGCAGCTTTCACCACGATATTTCGAGGAAAGTCACATAATATCGCCATGTGCAACAGCATCTTAGCGGGAACTGGTTGCAACAAAGAGCACGCTCGCATATCTCTCAACTTTGACCACTTAGGAAGTGCTTCTCTCAGTCGATATTTTAAAAATTACACTGTAACAGTCATGCCACTGCAACAACAAGCTCCACCTTCCCCCTACTTCAGCACCGCTCTATGTACTAAATAATGTGACTGATTATTGGGCGGTGTCAGTGTATGTGTGTTGTTGCCGTAGTTAAAGATTGGGATGTCTCTAGGAACGGTGGCTAGTATTCTACTCTTCACATAAACAAAAAGACCAGATTTGTGGATATTTCGCCAACTTGGCAAGTTGAAGAGAAAAGCAGTAAGTGAAAAGCACTACTTTGATTGTATTATTCCAGATTATGTTTGGTAAAAATATATAAATATATGGATGAATGTATGAGGATTATTAAGAGGAAGGATGTATAAGAGGATTATTGGGATTATTGAAATAGAATCTAAAATATTCCAGATAACTTTAAAAAAAAAAATAAATAAATAAATTAGAACGTGATCCGGGTATAAAAAATATTGTAAAATTGCAGGAACAGATACTAGTGATATGACTTTATTCCTGCAGGACATTAGCAGGACTAAGGGGGAGGGAAAAACGGGAAGAGAAAGAGAATAGAGAGTGACTGTGAGAGAGGGAAGCAGAAAAAAAAATAGAATAAAAACCAGGAAGAGAGAAAAAGATTTAATAAGCTCAGAAGGATAGGATTTAAGTGGATTATTTCCGGAAAGATGTGCAGAAAATAAAAACCAAGGGGCACATATACGTACATATATATATATATATACGTTGGAGCAGCACCAAAAATAACAATATTGTGACAGTTTTTGTTATTTTACTTCTTTTTTTTAAAAAAATACTTCCAACCCCCCCAGAATTCATCATAATAAATCAAAAGCTGAGTCACTATAATATGATAGAGAAATGAAAAAAAGAAAAAAACAAAAGATTCAAATAAATCAAAAAAAAAAATGGAGTGGGAAAACAATGGTGACGCCAATCTGGTAAAATCCGATTTAACACGTGTTCTATTTTTAGTAAACAAAATTACAATAAGGATAATAAAAACAATAGACACACATGTCATAATGGATGATTGGATTTTTTCTTTTTTTTTTTTTCAAATTCCAAAATTAATCATAAACAAATATATTTTTGTTAAAAATTTTACTTTCTCTTATAGATACAGTATAGGTGGGGGGGGATTTGCACTTCGTTTTTTTTTTTGAAAAAAGTTGTTTACTTAGAGATCAGTCTTAATGGCTGTGTGATTTCTATTTGTTAAAGGAAGTAAGAGAAAAAGGATTGTATATTGGAAAATCTTGAAATCCGCCAGAATGGATTTCAAAATTTGAAGAAAATGTATTTATTATAACAATTTCAACGTGTTCACTCTTGTGTTTAGTAAGAGTTAGCTTCGCTGAGTTAGCATAGTCTTTCACTTACTCCTAATAAGAGGAGGAATTATTGTAATCATGTTAAATTTTCGACACCGGAAATATACGATTTGAGGGACCCTTGAGTCCAAAAAAAGTGTTTTTTAAAGAAAATAGTCTATGGAGCGTAGCTCAAAAACAAAAAATAGTCTATAGAGCGTAGCTCAAAAACGAAATATAGTCTATGGAGCATAGCTCAAAAACGAAAAATAGTCTATGGAGCTTAGCTCAAAAACGAAAAATAGTCTATGGAGCGTAGCTCAAAAACGAAAAATAGTCTATAGAGCGTAGCTCAAAAACGAAATATAGTCTATGGAGCGTAGCTCAAAAACGAAATATAGTCTATGGAGCGTAGCTCAAAAACGAAAAATCGCAGAAATTTCAAACTTGATATTCAGTCAGTTTAAGTATCATCAACAAGGAATCCGTCAGTTTTTTTTTTTTTTCACTTTTTTGCGATTTTCTCTATTACAGACATTATATATTATAAGGACAAATAATATCTATAATATTATAATAACATAATATGTATATTATAATGTAATATACTGACAATATAATGTTGAAAATGTGGCTGGGTCCGCAATGCTGGATAACATCCGGTATTTTATCCGTCGTAGCATGCATATTCGTTTTTTCCCTGACCAGTTTCAGATATTCATCCATTGTCAGAGCAAATTTACCAAGTTCGTGTGGAGAGTTCACTTCAACGAAATGTTTCTGTAGACTCACACTTGTTGGTTGTATATATGTGGGAAGGTTATAAGGTTATGTTACAATGTGTGAGTGTTTCATGACAAAGTGGAATTATTATAAATCGTGATTGGACATTAGAAAATAGTGTATAATAAATAGCATGTTTTGAAGGATATTTTATAACTAATTTAAGGACGGTGGAGCATGGCCAGTGTCATTTTCATTCTGGGGGGGGGGGATAAGTTATTTCAGGAGTAAACTGTACTAATAAGATGAGACAAATTTTAAGGAAAGGCAATTAATGGATGAATATTAAAGAAAGGTAAGGCTTTGGTAAATTTGCTCTGACGATGGATGAATAATCAAAACCGGACAGGAACAAAACAATATGCATGCTACGACGGATAAAATACCGGATATAATATAATGATTATAATGTATATTATAATGACATAATATGTATATTATAAGGAAGTAAAACTTCTATTTGATCCATTTTTCCGGGCAAAATTCACTTAAGGAGGCCCTTAAGAGAGAGGAATGGGGTTATGTTTACCACTAAAGTGCTCTCATAGTTGTTTATACAATTCTATCATCCAAACAAAATTAATTAGAAATAAATAGATAAGCCAAAATTTCGAGTTTCAAGAAAATTAATAAAACGGAAGTGCCTTTTTACTGAACAGTTTTTTTTTTTTCAATTTTTGCGATTTTCTCCACAGAAAAAACACCAAGGAACTTGGTATATACTAACTATGAAATTTGTCAATTATAATTTTGTAAACTGGAGTCAGAAAAATTTAGAAATCAGTCTTATATGAGTTTTGTATCAATCATCAAATGAGTCTTATATCAATCTTATGTGAGTGTTTTTTTCTTTAAAAAAAATGGTTTGTGGTATGCCTAGAAAAGTAATTTTTTGCGACTGCCGTCTTTAATGTGAGTGGGTGACTGTTTTTAAATTTCAGCAAAATTTGCAAAAATGATTTACAAATGATCGATGTTTCCTCAGATCAATTTATTGTGTTCATAATACACCTCTGCTAGTGTTGTTTTTACATCCTCAAGACAAGAATAAGGATCCTTAACAGTGCTAAAATCTTGAAAGAAACTGGTTACGATGTTCACCAGGGCTTCTCGAAAGCCACAAGGAAGAAACGCTCCAAACTTCTTTTCCTAAGAAGAGAAATTATGCGACTGAACAACCAGATTCGTGTGAGTGTTCGTGCAAACTATCAACTGGTTGATGATCAATGGTTAATTGTAAAACTCATTAAATTAGATGAAATTAGATAGTTTGCTGCAGTAAAGAGAAAAACTATTTTAGATTTTCCTGTTCCCACTTCACTCAGTGACGTATATTGAATTTGCTTCTATTGTTCACCAATTATTTTTATAAAGACGTAAATATTTATCTTTCAATTAATACTTCTTTTATATTTGAATGGTTATATTCATTACATTTTTCTTTCGTCTCTTTATTACATCTTTCATCAGTGCTAACAGCTAATTATTTGTAATTTTATTCATTTCTGCATAAAAGGACAGGAAAAAAATATCATTTTTATATTCAAACAGAAATTGAAATAATAAGTTATTGATACAATTTAATGTTATTTCCTCTTTGCATAATTTTACACGTCAAAGGAGCTCTCTTGAGGATTCTGATACAATTAATAAAAATAAAATACAGTAAATATGGTTGATTGCAATTCCCCTCAATTTGCGATAAAGACTGTGATGGCCAGTTTATTGGATGAAAAGTTAGGAAGGGAGGGCATTATGGGACTCAGAAATGATATGGCAACACTTCGGGAGGAAAATTCCCATCTTAAAGCGGAAATTGGAACTTTAAAGGCTTCAAATATGAATTCTAGAATAGTGGAATTAGATTTGACCTCTCGTCGAAATAATTTAATATCGATGGAGGCAACTCTTGCGTCATCTCTAGATTTCAACTCTTCAGTTAGTGACTTTTGTCAGGATTTACTAAAGATCGATGTTTTTCACCTCAATTTAATGTTATCCCGAATAATGTGCATAGTAGGACTCTGCTGGTGTTATTTTTACACCCTCAAGACAAGAATAAGCTCCTTAACAGCATTAAAATCTTGAAAGAAACTGGCTTCGATGTTCACCAAGGCTTCCCGAAAGCCACGCGGAAGAAACGCTCCAAACTGCTTTTCCAAAGGAGAAGAATTATGAGACTGAATAACCAGTCTCGTGTGAGTGTTCGTGCACACTACATATTGGTGGAAGGTTGTAAGTTATTCTGTTCAGATCAAGATGGTCTATGTTTCTCTTGCGGCAATGGCAGTCAAAAACTAAACAGTCTGGTGAAGGGAAACCTTCATGATTTAATCATCGCCTTGCTGAAGAACTCTTTTCCAAAGGATTACTTCTCATCTGGTTGCCCAAATATTATTGGATCATCTTTAAAGCCAGCAGTGTCTTGTGTCTTTTCCTGAGGTCTTCTGGCCCTCGGCAAATGCAATTTTTTTTCAACTAATGTAGTGCAATCCATCTCTTGTTTTTTGCTTCTTTTTTTTTGGCGCGTAAACTACTGTGGTTATTAACGCCCCCTGGACAAGACAAAAATTCCAAATTAGAGCACACTCTTAGCCACCGTACTAGCGCATAGCGCCAAAACCGGTGCCTATGGTGACTTAGCCTTGCCTACATAGTAGGCAAGTTTCCATCCCTGCCACGTGGAGGCGGACCTCTCATATCCTTCTAGTCCGGCGCATTACCGCTACTTCTCGAGCAAACTCAACAAAGTCTTTAAAATTGTTAGCACTTCTCATTAACTCTTTACAATCTCCCGGCCAGTACTCTCCCCTCCTTTTCAGCTTGAATTCCATGTGTCCTCGAGGAGAGGACATCGGAAGAGAACGTGATGCACTGTGTCCCGTTCACCGCTTCCACAATTCGGGGAATCTTTCAATCCCAGCTCATGGAGCTTAGAATTGAACTCCCCGTGGCCCGTACAACATTGCGTTACGGTTTGGGATAGCTCCAGCCATCGAATCGACAGTCTGTGATGCAGATTAGGGAAGAACTCGTATGCGATTCTCCCCGTCTCTGTCTCATCTCAGCGTCTTTGCCACTTCCCAATCTCGTACTCTCGGATCTTTTTCTTTGCAAGAGCAGAAGGCGTCTGTCTGGGCAGTTCCTCACCATCAAGGACAATTATTACTCCTTTTCTATACTTATGGGTAAGGGCTCTCATCTCTACAAGGAGATCAAGCAGCAACACACCAGCGACCACCGTTATGGAGGCCGTGGATGATGTCGCATAGGCCCTTGTTACTGAGCACAAAATGGCTCTTTGCATTCGCAACAGAGTGCCGCTGTACGACTGCATGTCAAGCTTATCGGCCCAACAGGCAGCTGCGTACGCTGCGACATTCTCTATTACGCCCCTGTAAATGGTTAAGGCCACACCAGTCTTCAGCCCCCACTCACCACGGGCTACTCTTTTTAT
>JAAEAF010012028.1:0-19025 GCA_011037195.1 Triatoma infestans | reverse complement strand
TAATTCCGCAGTTAGCTTGGGCGAGTGGCTATGGATAAACGTTTTCGACTGCCTCTGGCCTGGAGTTTTGACCCACCATTCTGGGGTTATGGTTATATGTACGTAGGTGGTCTTGGCATCCCTATTGGTATCCCAGTCTATCAACACAGACATCCATCATTCAAACAATAGACAGATATCGTTAAGTAGCAAACCCCTGTAAAGAGGCAAACTCTGGATTGACAATTACCCTAATTTAACATTAAACGCATGAATGAGGATAGTGTGTTAGTGCTGAGTTAGAGTGCGGCTATAGGTACGCTATATAAGTAGTTGTAGACAGCAACTACTTCTGCGCACCCTATTTGTGTTATTTGATTGTTAGAGTGTCATTATAAGTGTTGTTGCTGTTATAGTAAAGGTGAGATCTTTAACCGTAAGACTCCAAAATCTCTGAAGAAGTGGCTTGTTTACTTTTAGGCCTAGGGTTAGGTGTAATGTTATAGTGGCATTAAAAACAGTTCAGTAAATTCGCACATCTGGTCATACAAATTTTTTCAGACTGAATTTCGGTAACATATTTGATTCTAATTAAGATATTTAAATGAAAAAAAATCAAATAATAAACTAAAATTAGCACTTTAGACGAAAACATAACCCCACCACTTATCCAAAAGTCGCCTTAAATGAATTTTCCCAAAGAAGTGTTAACAAATAAAAGATGTAACTCCTAATATATATACAGTAAACTCCCGATTATCCGTGTGCAGATTATCCGGTTAGCGGATTATCCCTGCATGAATTTAATTTGAAAAATATGGTGTGAAACACTCACACAACTTTCTCTTACTCCATTTCTCAAAATTATAATTGACAAATGTTATAGTTAGTGTAACAAATTTAATGAAATTCGTCGTAAACTGAAAAAACTGTTCCGTAAAAGCGCACTTCCGGTTTACTAATTTTCTTGAAACTTGAAATTGTGCCCCGCCATATATTTATTTCATAATTAATTTTGTTTGCGATGATAGAATTGTGTTAGTATCAACCTATGATAGCATTTAAAGAAAAACATAACTCCGACACCCTATCCCTAAAAGTGCCTCTAAATGAATTTTCCCAGAGAAATGTTTCAAATTAAAGGTTGTAGCTCTTTGTATGTATAGTTGATGTACCAAGTCTGAAGAAAATCGCGATTGAGCCATTTTTGAGAAAATTGCAATAAAGTAAAAACATCATCTAGTAAAGTGATACTTCCGGTTGTGGAATTTTGACAGATAACGTACTGTCAGATCCCATGGTGATACCTAAACGGAATATCAAGTTTGAACTTTCTACGATTTTTCGTTTTTGAGCTATGCTTTTCACATATACACACACACAAACATTTGCTAAAAACAACTTTTTTGGACTTAGGGGACCTCAGAACGGATATTTTCGGTGAAAAATCGATATCGAAAATTTGACACGATTACAATACTTCCTCTTACTAGGGGAGTAAGAGAAAGTAAAAAAAAATAATTATATGTATATGTATTTTTTAAATATTTGCTCACTTTCATGTTTATCGCAGTGCACGTGTACGTATTTAGGTGTTTAAAGTGGGTGGTGGGGGGTATCTGAAGTCAGCTGAAATAGTTTTTTTATTTTTTGGAAAAATTCGAACTGATATTAAAAAAAAAATCATTAAAAGATTCCTGCCAACAAACCACAATCACAGATTTTCTTAATAATAATGAGCATTAAACATGTTAAAATAATTGTCTGCCTTAGAAATTTATATGTTATAGTTTAGAAATAAATAAATATAGTTCGGATTATCCGTGTTTTTCGATTATCCGTGCCGCCTCTTTCCACCATTAGTCCGGATAATCGATAGTTTACTGTAATTGTTAATTCTTTAAATCGATGAAGTATTTTCGAAGAAATTCGTAGAAAACTGAAAAATCTATTCAATCAATAATGTAGTACTTCCGGTTGAGGAATTTTCGTAGATAACTTACTGTCATTTTTTAACTTTGCTGTTCATATTGAATAAAGTCGCATGGCTGATGGATTTTGTCCAAAACCTCAGCGTCGGATGCGGTAAACTGCATTGCTAAAGCAGTTGGAACAGAGCTATCAAAGCAATAAACGTTGCAAGTTTAAAGAAATATTTGCAAGTAATTATATTATTTGCAGTAAGAGAAGGTCATGTGAGTGTTTCATATCAGATTTTTGGAAATAATTTAGGTGATTGCAGAAAGAAAAACAGCTGGTAAAAATCAGAAATAATTATAGCGTTATCTCTTACTTTGAGATGTATGTGAGATATCCGAGATATGTAGATCCAAGAAGAGAGTGATAGGAAAAAAATGTGAAGATATAGAAAAGCAGAGGACAATATTTATTCCACTCGTGGGGTATAGTTTTCAGACAAGACACCTCTAGTAGGACATATGGTGTTTGGAAAGAAAAGGCACGTGCTTATGGGCTATTGAAATGCGGCCTGAGTGTCTAACCAAGAGTGGTAAGAGACTGCGAACTGAATGTTCAACAGGAGAACAGCAACACACCTGGCCAGTATGCCTCCCCAACCTTAAAGAACGCTCTTACACGGTATAATAACGGTGCTCCATCTTTGTCAAGCCTACTATTACACTTGCTCTTTCACCCTTCCGCTCTCAAATGGAATTAAAATAAATCCTATCAGTTTTTTTTCTAAAATAGAGCTTTAAACAAATAGCTCCTGATTTTGATCCTAGATTTAGATTCCTGATTTCCTTCTAAAGAATTGTGTTCAGATTTATATAGCAGCCGAAATCTGAAGGAAAAATCAACAATATCCCCTGCTAAATTTCCTTAATTTTTTTTTTTTACTACTGGAAAGAGGAAGTATTGCGTTCGTGTCAAATTTTGCAATATCAAGTTTTCACATGATTTACTATGTTTTGAGGTCCCCTGAGTCCGAAAAAGTGGTTTTTAGAAATTAGTATGTGTGTGTATGAATTGTCAACATAACTCTTCTTTTTTTTCTTCCTTTTCACGGATCACATGCGTTTGGATATAGGAGAGATTAACATGGCCCTGGAAATAAAAAAAGATGGAAGATTCCTCCCAATGGAAGTACGCCCTTGTAATTTTAATTTATTTTTAGAGAACCTAATCATTGAGGAAGTTCCGAAGCCAGGGATGGTGGGAGAGGACAGTCTTTTTGGATAAGAGGGTTAGGATTTGCAGATGTGGAACATGGGATTTTTTTATAACGGGATGTTATGAGCTGGTGGGCAAAAGGAATTTTAAGATCAGTGTGGAGGATTAAATTTGAGACATAGTAAAGAGAACTGGTGATTTTCCAAAGGTCTTTGGACTGGAAGGATTAGAATGCTTGGTTGAACCCAAATCTCGCATCCGTAAATCCATAGGGTTTTTATGACTGTGTTATATATAAGTTTTTTGTTTTCAAATTTGAGTTTAAAAGGTCGATCAAGCAGTCTAGAAAGAAGTATATTATTGTTATTATTTAAAACTGGGGCTATTGGCTTGGGACTAAGCCTTTATCCCCCTATTTCCTCCCCCCAATTCATCCCCCTAATTAATCTCTCCCGGTAGTCTACCGGTCAGTCTGCAATATCCCAAGACATCCTTCAACTCCAATTCACCCAGGCAATCCGGCGTGAGTGGTGCCCTCCCAAATACACGAAACCTAGTATCAGCCGACAAACGGGACACCGACATAAGTAGTGATAACCGGCCAGTTTCCCTAACTCCATCATCACAGTTCTGACATATGGGACTGGGCGTCCTCCCTATATTATGTAAATGACTAGACACCCATGTGTGTCTAGTCACTACGCCCACTAAGGTCCTTCAGTCCTATCCTACTAAGGGTCAGAAGGTAATCTGAAACACCCTGCTTGATTTCTCTGATGAATCTTTTAGCCTGGAGGCACCCTATGTGTCCTCCCAGCATTTTTCCAAAACCCTCGTCTCCCAAAGTGTGATCAGAAAGAAAGCATCTGTTTAGTTCCTGTCTTTTCAGCCTGGTGGAAGGGTTCCAAGTAAGTCATTTGTTTAAGTATAAACCGAGATAACGAACTCTGTCTACCTTTGAAATTGTGGTTTCATTGAGAAGGAAAGGGAGGCGCATCTGAGACTAGATTTTATAGTTTTGCATTTGGAGATCGGTTGACTTTGATTTTCCATTTTTTAAACCAGCTATGCAAGGAATTTATGTGAGGTTGGAGGATTCGAGAAGCATGGACAGAATCTGGGTTGGAAGCGATCGTGATGGTTCGTCTGCATATGAGGATTTTACTGAGATTAGATCGTTAATGGAGGATTGTTACTGGGTGGGAAGAAATGTCTGCGGTATAGAATATGTACAGAAGAGGTGCAAGGACATTTCCTTGTATTGGGAATAGGGTGGAGTAGAAGGAGCCTGAGCGGACCCAGAAAGATCGGGTTATTTACAAAGGATTTGAGGATTAGGTAATAAGAGAAGGGAAGGATACCTTGAGCTTTCACAGCAAGCCAGGATAATCCATTCCCGGACGAACGCCTGAGCCATATCCAGAAATTCACCAGGAAGTACTGCTTTCGCTCACAGGCGTATGAGATGACGACAACAACGCGGTGGGATTGGTTGAGTCGTGGAATGACAGGCTCGAACATAATTCTAAAAAAAAAAAAAAATCGCAGAAAGTTTGAACTTGATATGTATTTAGTTTAAGCTTAGCATAAGACCCGACAATACGGTTTTTAATTCAAATCGGTCAGTACCGGAAGTAACACTCTACTGAATACATTTTTTCAGGTTTTTTTTTTGCAATTTTCTTTAAACATAGTATATCAATCATACATATATGTTACAGAGCTACAACTTCGATTTGAAACAAATTTCCGGGAGAATTCATTTAAAGGGGGGTTTTAAGGGGGAAGGGTGGGGTTATGTTTACTTATAAAGTGCTAATTTAGTTTATTATACAATTCTATCATCTTAATAATATTAAGTTTTTTTTTTTTTTTTTTAGTTTTCTACGATATTCTCCATTAAAAACACCGACGGATTTCATTAAATTTATTATAGTAATAATTAATATAGAGACTCATAACTTTTGTTTGATGCTTTTCTTTTTTAAACAAGTTTAGTTTGAGGGGGAGAATAAGTTTTTTCCTCAAAAATCATGAAAGTCATTTAATTATTATTTAATTATTCTCTTATTAATATAAAATTGAAGACAAGTTTTCACCGGGTTTCCTTTAATCTTCATATACGAATAGTAACCTGCTCTTTTGAGGATCTATCACTTCCGTGTGTAAAACGTTTTCCTAAGAAAAGTTATTTTAGATTATTCTGAGCAGGATGTGACGTCACCTCTAAAGTGCCATACATTATTTGTGAGACTCTCACAGCTGGTTAATATATAATATAAAAAAAAAAGCAATTAAGTACAGATTATCTATAATACTACCTGAGGGTTCTGAAAAATTGTAATTGATGATTGCTAACAAATATTATCTGAATAATTGTGGTATTTCGTAGTAAAGTTCTATCCTGCGAATTATTTAATACAAATACAGTAATTTTTTTTTTTTTTTTTTTACCATTATTCTTATTACAATATGGACGATGTGTGGAAATTGCTAAATATCACGCGAACCAGCCATGTGTGTGTTTTTAATCAAATGTGATGGAAGGATATGGATCTTAATGAAGTATATGGAATACAACATCACTTCTTGCAATGACTTCTCTGAAAAAAAAAATGGAAATTTGGATTTATCTCTAACAATTGAAAATCTAGTGTGAAACACTCACATGAATTTTTCTTACTATATTTATTACAATCAAATCATAAATTTTCTACAAACGTAGAATGCTAAATGTTTATTTCCCGCCTTACATTACAAATAAATAAATTGAAACTGATTATATTTGTGGGATCTGACAGTACGTTATCTGTCAAAATTCCTCAACCGGAAGTAGCACTTTACTAGTTTTTTTTTTTTTTTTTTTTACTTTTTTGCCTGTTTTCTCAAAAATGGCTAAGACGATTTTCTTCAAACTTGGTATATCAAGTAAATACACAAAGAGCTACAACTTTTATTAGAAACTTTTCTCCGGAAAAATTCATTTAAAGGCACTTTAGGGGGTAGGGGTGGGGTTACGGTTTCCTCTAAAGTACTATTTTAGTTTATTACACAATTCTATCATCTAAACCGTATTAATTAGAATCAAATATATTATTGAAATTCCGAGTTTGAAAAAAATCGGATGTAGGGAAGTGAGCTTTTTTTTTTCTTGAAAAGTATTTTTCAGTTTTTTGTTACAGTTCTCTAAAATGGCTCCAACGATTTTCTTTAAACTAATAGTGTGAACTACCCATATAAAGAGCTACAACTTGTGTTTCTAACATTTCTATGGAGAAAGTCATTTAAGAGGATTTTGCGTGAGAGGTGGGGTTAATGCTTTTCTCTAAAGTGCTATCATTAATTATACAAAAATCTACTATCCAAACAAAATAATTAGAAATAATATAGAATGCCAAAATTAGGAGTTTCAAAAAAAAAAAAAATTTGTAAACCGGAAGTGCGTTTTTACCGAACAGTTTTTTTTTTTTTTTACAATTTTGCGATTTTCTCCATAAAAACACTGACGAATTTCATTAAATTTGGTGTAACTAATTGTAAACTTTGTCAATCACAATTTTGAAAAAATGGAGTGAGAGAAAGTTGTGTGATGTGTAGTATCACTGCTCTCTCTCGTTATAGACAACACTTTCCCTCGCTGGATAGTAAGCTGTAGAGGCTCCTAGGAAGAGAAAAAAACTAAGGGCAGTATAGCTGGACTCGAACCCGGTACCTCCGCGTGGAAGTCCAGTACGCTAACCACTGAGCTAATCCTTTCCCTTCTTATTATTTTTATTTAAAAAAAAAAACATATATTTCAATTTAGAAAATTCAACACAATCGCAATACTTCCTCTTACAGCAGTAAGAGAAAGTAAATAAAGCAAAAGAAATAAAATTAATTATTAAAAAAAAAAGGTGAATTATTGAAAATTATTTTTTCCCTCGTCCGTGCCGCCAGAAATATACTATAGCCAGTGTGTTTATTGTTAAATGAACGGAATAGTCACAAGGTTTGCGCATGGTAGGCACTAAATCTGAAAACAACTCCACTCAGCAAAAAATCTACAACTACCAACAACATTCTATAGAGAGAAAAGTGTTTTCTTTTATATACATATATATATATCTATGTATATATTGAAACATATATTACTTCTTGGACATTATTTATTTCTTCTTTTTTCTTTATTCTATTCAGTAGGTTATAGAACACATTCATCTATTATGGTTTCTTTTATTATACAATCGTACACTTTTCCTTTAATAAGTTTATTATTTATTTATATCTTATTTTATTTATTTATTTATCTGCTAAAGCAAATCCTTTTAATCTAGTATAAAACAGCTATTTAAGTACTATCAAGATTAAGGTATAAAGTATATATTTCAATCTATTTATGATTAAGATATAAAATCTATAATTACTTTCAAAATAGTTATCAAATCGTCAGGCCATAAATTTATAATGAGATGTTGTTATACGGCAATGGCCAGAGGTGTTTGTTTTTTTTTTGTTTTTTTTAAAAAAAAAAGAAAAAAAGAATTCTTTGTTGCTCTACGTTTCCGGATACCATTGTTGCTCTGCAATCGATAATCTATTTGTTCTAACAAACTTAATTAGTCTTAAACTGTCGGAGAAGGAATCTAAATTGTATTGCTTCTTCGTTGATTTTAGGGCAGCTTTCGATACGGTGGACCATTCTTCTCTGTTTTTAAAGCTACTCAACCTTGCCATTTCTTCTAAATTTGTGGGTATTCTAAGGAGGTTATACCTCTTTGCTGCCTCCTCAGTTCGTGGTACGGATACGATTTCAGAATTCTTTGCGGTTGGTTCCGGCGTGAGACAAGGTTGTCTATTCAGCCCTATTTTATTTTCGTTATTTGTGGATGATCTGCCATTGTTGTTTTTTCTTTTTTAAGGAAAAAAGAATTCTTTATTGCTCTACGTTTCCGGATACCATTGTTGCCCTTCTTCAGGAGCTCTGCCAAATTTATTGGAGAAAAGATAGATTATTGTACAGTATTGTAATGAAGAAAAAGTGTGTAGATTTATAATAAATAAATAAATAAAATTAAATAAATATTAACAGAACAAATTGAAAACATAAGATTTAAAAAAACAAGAAATTATAACACAGAAAATGTAGCAAGAGAGAGAAGACAGGTCTTCTCTGGTACTCTCTGACTTAAGCAGGCTAGAGTGGGAGAACCTGTATATAAGCCAGTGGGAATCTATCTAGATCTATCTATCAGATTCAACCATACATCGCATTGTGTCCTATCTCTACACCCACCTTTTATTCTATCATAATCATTATAAAGTCCAGTGCAGTTTTTGTAAACTTATAGCTACATTATAACAGTTTCTTCATATCTCGTTTATTCAATCAAACCCAATTTCTCTCCTCAACAACTCCATTATACTGGTATTATAGAATAAAAGGTGGGAGTAGAGATATGACACGATGCTTTAGTATGGTTGAATCTGATAGATAGCTCTAGATAGATTCCCACTGGCTTATATACAGGTTCTCCCACTCTAGCCTGCTTAAGTCAGAGAGTACCAGAGAGGGCCTGTCTTCTCTCTCTTGCTATTACATGTGTTATAATTTCTTTGTTTTTAATATTTTATGCTCAATCTATTCTGTTAATACTTCTTTAATTTGTTATAAATCTGATATATTTTTTCTTAATTACAATAGTGTACAATAATTTACCTTTTTTGACCAACAAATTTGGCAGAGCTTCTGAAGAAGGGCAACCTAAAACAACAAAGAATTTTTTTTTTTCTAAAAAGCTCCTCTGGCCATTGCCGTATAAATCATCTCATTATCATCTGCCTATTTTATCCGTCGTATCATGCATATTTATTTTGTTCCTGACCGGTTTTAGCTTTCCAGAGCTAATTCACCAGGTTTGTATAGAGAGTTCACTTCAATGTAATGTTTCTGTTACACTCATACTTGTTGGTTTGTTGGTTGTATACATTAGGGAGGTTTTATAAGGTTATGTTACTATATATATGTGGGGGGGGGGTTCATGACAAAATGGAATTATTATAAATTATGATTAGACATTAGAAAATAGTGTATAATAAATAATATGTTTTGAAGAATACTTTATAAACTAAATTTTTAATGATGTTGTTAAGTATGCTCAGTGTTTTATCAAGTTATATCAATTATTATTTTATCTACATGATCTTGGTGAATTAGCTCTGACGATGGATGAAAATCTGAAACCGGTCAGTAACCAAATAAATATGCATGTTACTATGGATAAAATACCAAACGTTATCCAGCGCTGTCGACCCATCCACATTCAACATCTCATTATAATTACTTTCTTTTATTGTTTTAAAAGTAAGTTATTTTCAATTGGTGTCAGGATTTTTTGAAATTAACTTTTCAACTGAATTACTTAAGTTCTAGTTAGTACATTCTTCCATTAATGTATTTATTATTGTATTAAACATATTATTTACATTTTATTTGTAAATATAAATAAAATTAATTTTTGACAAATCTAATTTAAATTAGTGTTGAATAGTAAACATTACATAGATTATGTATGATAATAGTTTTGCCTATTTGTAAACACATATATGGTAGGCACGCAATAAGACAACAGGTGCAAGAGACATTGCCATAAAAGGGGGGCGGGGGGGGACGTTTGTAACACATTAATGGTTATCTTCCAACTTTACACATAGAATAGATGTAGAGGCTACTGAATGACTTCATTCATTGTATATTTGTATGTGTGTAGTTATTATAGTAGTAAAGTAGTATATATTTTACATGTATGTAATGTTATATGACTATAATAATATATATATATATATATCTCGGTGTAAATATAATCGTGTCCACAATGATAGTGATCTCTTCACAATAGCGATCTACTTTATTATGTACAATATTTGTGCACAAAACAATAGATAAATATTTGTGTGTGTATGTATATGTGGTGTGTGTGTGTGTGTATCATTCTCTGAATTTAAATAAAATTGTTGTTTATTTATTTATACTTTCTCTTACTCCTAGTAAGAGGAAGTATTGTAATCGTGTCAAATTTTCGATATCGATAGTTTTCACCGGTAATAATCCGTTTTGAGGTCCCCTGAGTCCAAAAAGGTGGTTTTTAGCAAATGTTTTGGGTGTGTGCGTGTGGTATGTATATGAACAGCATTTAATTTTTTTTTTTTTTTTTTTTTGGCATTAGCTCTCTCGGCCATAGCCATTTCGGAACTTATGGATGAATCACTTCACCCACTGCCCACAGCTAGAGTCGTTCCGCCATCATCTATTACACTGCTGTTCCTCTATTACGAAATATTCACTCCAACTCATCCTCGCTAATAAATACACACATTCACCTTAATCTTTCTCACTTCGTACTATATACATGAACTAAGTGGGGTGGAGTACTCGATATTCCTCACACCCCGTTATGCCTAAGACTACAACTAACATTCATCCTAACATATCTACGCCATTAAATACAATCATCTAAATAAATACAGGCACCCAAATAAAATCACACACTCATACTTTTATAGCTAAATTCCTAAACCTACTCCTCTCACCCCTTATATCTAAGTCTACAGTAACCTAGACCTAAATTAAAGCTTTTTTTTTTTTTTTTTTTTACTATTCAAGTATGCTGTTATAGAACTAGATACTTGCGTTCTGTTTATTAATTTCGATTCTATACGTTTCATATTTTTATTTTGCATTGTTTTATAAATGCCAGTATGATTTCTACAATTATCTCGTCCGGCTTCGTTACAATACATTTATAATTAAAAGGGTTTGCCAACTCCTTGGATAATTTCTCTAGCATCTTACTTCTCTCCGCTTCATACCTGGCGCAAATCATAAAAATATGTTCCAGACTTTCAACCACCTGGCATTGTGGGCAATTAGGTGAGCTCTCTATATTAATTTTGTGTAGGTATTCTTTACATATACCATGGTTTGTCCGTAAGCGACTTATAATGCGTACTATATTTTTTTGAATACCAGCTTTTGCATACCACGGTTTCTTCCCTACTAACGGATTAATGCTTTTATAGAACAGTCCTTTACTTTCACCACTATATTCAGTTTGCCACTCATTAAGGACCGAAATTTTAAATATGAACAGCATAAATTAAAAACAAAAAAAAAAACAGAAAGTTGATGTTCCGTTTAGGTGCCACCATGGGATCTGACAGTACGTTATCTGTCAAAATTCCTCAACCAGAAGTACCACACATTACTAGTTCTTTTTTTTACTTTTTTGCGATTTTCACAAAAAATATCTCCGACGATTTTCTTCAAACTTGATATATCATCTACGCATACAAAGAACTGCAACTTTTATTTGAAACATTTCTCCGAGAAAATTCATTTAAGGGGACTTTTGGTGGAAGGGTGGGGTTATGTTTTCTCTAAAATGCTATCATAGTTGATTATACAATTCTACCATCCAAACGAAATTAATTAAAAATAGATGGCCAAAATACCGGAAGTACGCTTTTACTGAACATTTTTTTTCAGTTTTCGACAAACACCGATGAATTTCATCAAATTTGGTAAAACTCTAAAATTTATCAATTACAATTTTGAAAACTGGACTAAGAGAAAGTTGTGTGAGTATTTCACGCCAGATTTTTTTCCAACCAAAAGGATGACCCAAAAGTAGTTTTTTCTTATACATAAGAAATGTTATAATTACATAATAAAAAAAATTCTTTGGCATAATCTATAGAATCATTTTAAAAGAAACAAAAAAAAAAACTGTGGTATGAACCAGTCACACGAAAGATAACTGCAATTATGTATACGTCAAAACTTAAATTTTCTATAAGCTTACATGTTTATTAAACGTCTTATTGGACTTGCGTTACATATAAATCAAGTTGCTGGCCGAATATTTCTACATTATATGACAATACCCTATGCCACAATCTTTTAGCAATGCTTTGTAACAGTTTAAAGCAGTTTAATTTTAAACCTAACTCGCAAGATCTTCCCCACCCACACACACAATTTTTCCAAAATAATTTTTTCCATTTAAATGATAGAACCATACATTGTATTGATGTGTGACTTTAGATGAAAGGTTAACACGTTGCATCTCCCTCAGAATACTTGGAACAATGCTTGGAATTTTCCTTGGATCAAAGCTACAAATAAAGGTGTTAGGCATCTTGTAATGGGTAATAAAGGCAATAGGTAAATGAAATTAAAAGGAATTTGTTGGAGATATAATTATAGCGAGAATTGGTTATTGGTAAATGAACTCACAAACTGACTATTAATAAACTAAAAATATTTTATACGTATAATTTTAAAAATATATATATATATACGTATTCTAAAAATACGTCTCAGTTAGTGTGAAACTAAGTTTGCTCTGTGCGCAGTCTGTTTTCCACCTGTCTAAAAAAGCATCCTGAAGGATGGGCGAAAACGCCCGAAACCGGTCGAGACCAGAAAAGGATAGCAGGCTACCACGGAAAAATGGCTATGTGCTTTCCAGCTCTGCGGAACCAACCACCACAACAAATATGACTATTAATACTTTAGCATAGACCCAAATTCTATGTACATTGTGAAACGAAAGGAGTATGTAGAGGATAGAGTAGTGATCGAGCGAAGAGGATTGTGCTTGATGTAGACTCTGATTGGTTGATGTGACTCTTTTGAAGAGCAATGTGTCTAAATAGAATTAGAGATATTTTCTATGATAGCCTGCTTCTTTTTGTGGTCATCGTCATCACGATGCTTTTGTCAAAACAGTGTGATAACATAGATTTGCACAGAGCAAATTCAATTGATATACTCTAAATGAATTTGCTCTGTGCAAGTCCATGTTTATTTTTTACACTGTTTGGTAAAAGCATCCTGATGATGGGCGAATGCCCGAAACCGGTCGATGACCACAAAAAGAAGCAGGCGATCATGGAAAATATCTCCGATGCTTTCCCGCTCTGCGGAATCAACCACAACATCTTAATAGAACTCTGCTTGTTCTAACGCTGGATTCTAACTATATTACAGTGACTGTCTGGTGACGGGCAGTGTTTTCTGCAGCTAGTAAACACTCCTTGGAGGCCGGGAGTACACTGAGAAGGCTCCGGGGAGTACAATAGATCTTCCATGTCACAGTATAATAATCCCTTATAACAATCTAATCCAACGCTGGATTAGCTAGTGTAGCCTAGCTTGGTGGAGACTCTTTAACATGGAAATGGAACCCACAGACACGCCCAGAACATGCGCTGAAGAAATGTTTTCCATACTTTTCCTATAAGTACTCAAAAAGTACTCGGAAATACTCAAAACATGTATCTCCGATGAAAATTCAATTTCGAACAGAAGTAAAAAAAGCATGAAAAAAATAAGATACTTGTGAAATGAAAAAATGCTATCACCATCAAATGTGTAGCTTAAATATGCCTATAAATATGAAAGCTTTTTGGAATTAAAATCTTAATATCAATAGGGAATAGAGTGGTAATCTTTTCTATTAGTTCAGGTATAAAATAAATTTAATTGGCTCTTGGGGTTTTCCATTGAGTTTCTTCACCAATATCATTCAATTAAAATATTTCTCAAGGATTTGAACTAATTAGAAGAGTAGCCACTTCAATAATGAATTATAAGAAATTCCTGCTAACCAGATAGTTTTGATGCAAGATATTCCCAAGATCCAAAAACTTTACCTAACTAAAAATAATTATGGCAAAGTTACATTCGCCAGTTATCAGAAATGTTTTAGGATAAAAGAGACATAATTTGCACTCTCTCCAAAGCATGGTCAAATAATCCAAAAATCTTGATTTAAAGATTCAAAGATTTATAAAAAAAAAAACACCTGTCAACTGTTTGAAACACACTTTTAAAGATAATTTCTTTAACCTTAGCAAAAGCCAAGTGATCCTTAACCACAAAATGTTCAGCTGGTTTTTTTTTGTTTTTTTTTTTAAATTTGGCAGAAGATGCCACTGGAACACACCTAAGTGGGTGTACGCAATCTCCACTGTAATCATTTCCTGTATTGTAATAAAATTGCTTTAAATGCCTTCAAGTTTTTGCCATCTTGAAAGGGTATAATGACGATCATTTTTGAGGGTTATGGTGAAGGCCATTTTCATCGTCATAATTTTTTTTTAAATTTTTTAATAAAAATGAATAAATTGTTATATAAGGCCCGTAAATGACTTCAATTTTGTTTGCTTTTCATTTAAAAAAATAGCTGAACCGAATTCGGATTAGAACATGGGCAATCGGTTAGTGCTTTGTCTACATTGAAATAACTGCCAAATAATGTCTGGTAAAAGAGTAATCGATTTAACGACCAAATATCAAACACCAAATACGTACTATTTTTTTTTTGTAAGTTTATGAGGTAGAATAAAATAAAAAATTATTAAAGTTTTTGCAGACGTTATGTTTCCATCTTTATGTATGGATGCCCGCTTTTCGCATAGAAATGTATAACGATGCCTTAATTAATAGCTTATGTTTAATTTTATGAACAATTTTTTTGTTTTTAATGTTTATTTTTTAAATATCTAAGACATAAACATATAAACAAACGTATCCTGGGGCCTAAACACTTTTGCGGATTCAGCGACCAGTTACTATTAAAGGAATTTAAGAAGGAGAAGGTGGCGGAAAGAGCTCGCCTCTGGAACACTCACCCAGGACTGAAGCAGGCTAGAAGGTTATAACCAGGAAAGATTGTAGAGTTTTATCAGTCTAAATAAAAATAAGGTCCATATTCTTACAGGTTTCCTCACAAGGCGGGTCATTACCTACTCAGGGAACACCTGAGGAAGTTGGGCCTAGAAGATGATAGCAGATCTCTGTGGTGAGATGGAGGAAACTCCCATACATCTCCTCACAGACTGCGAGGCTATTATTCATAAGAGATTCAGTAGCCTGGGCTGTTACCAAATGGAAGAAGGGGGAAAATGCCCTCCTTAGAACCCTCTAAGATTCTAAGATTCCTTATGGTGCTCAACTTGGGGGAGTCAGTGCCTATAAATGAGCAAGTCTCACCTATGGCACTAGAAGCCCCCCCCCCCCCCCCAAATATATTATAGACACCCTGGAATTTCGTCTGCAATAATATCACACATTCATCACAATGAATTGTCAAACATATGATCACAGGAACATTAGTTGATGATTCTTAAAGAGTCATCTAGGAGCTGACTCTTAAATACACAGAGCGAAGCTCCATTTCATTCTTGCTAAACTTCCGCTTGTAGAGAATTTCTTTCTGGTATGTAATATTTGCAATCACTAAGTAGCAAAAAAAGGTTAATTAATTTCTTCTTTTTTTTTTTTTTTACATTGATTTGTTTAATTTTTATTTCCCTGTCTACACTCAGATGCTTTATAGGTTTAATTTGTGCGCACCCCTTGTAATAACTCTTGTGCTCCCTGCTGACTAAATTGATTTAGTTTCTTGCGATTTTCACCAAAACAGATCGAACGATTTTCTTTTAATTAGTATATCAACTACATATTTAAAGAAAATTGCTTTTTGACGTAGTTGTAGAGGAAGGGTAACATATCAGGCTTTCCACAAAAATGCCTTTCTAATATGATTCTATCAGATATGTAATACTAATAATAAGAATTAAATTTATCGCCAAAATTCCGAGATTGATTTAAACTTGGTATGTTAACTGCTACTATACAGAAAACCTTATGGCGCATTGGCCCATGGAGGGCCAAGGTTTGTCAGACGGCGATTTGAATAGGGGGGGGCGCGTGTGGTAAGCATGCCGCAGTTCCTACGCCGTTAAGTTTGGGCCTTCGTTACCTAGAGCGCTACTAACTGTAGCTTCCCACTTTTTATCACGTTGTTGGGTCAACACCGACTTTGCCCTCACGGGAATCGAACCCTGAATTCTTGCACGAAAGGCGAGTTGCGCTAGCCATTAGACCAACGCGTGAGGACGCTTCTATATAGAAGCAACTTTTTTTTTAGAAAAAAAGAGGAGTTACATTGTTGCATTCAAAAGTGTCATATACAATACGTTCTCCCACTTGTATAATATATTAAAGTAAAAATTCCAAGTTTGAAAAATAAAAACTGTTAAACATAATTATATAAAGTGCAATGAGAGAATATATTGTAAATGCTTAGTACCAATTTTATTTTTCTGTCACCATAATCCGTTAATCCGTTAAATCCCCCAAACCTAAGTATATATTGTTGAAAATAGTTATATGATAGAAACTACAAAATAGCCTACCTTATGATTATGTAATTTTAAAATTAATTATTAACAATGTAAATTAAAATTGCAAGGTCATTTAATCATTTGCTACTACAGAATATATTATTTTTAACATATCTCCAATACTCTTATTCAATCAGTGCTAATAATAATTTCACTAAGGATACACACAGATAAGGTTAATTGTGAAAAATGAGCCATTTGAAATTATCAACAATATTGTCCTATAAAATCAATTTAAAATAAGAAAGTCTAATTAATGCTATTCCAAGTTTCGCCACATTAAAACTACTAATTAACAATGGGGAAAATTATGACTTCACGTTATCAATTGTCTTTTTTGTAAAATAATCATTTTCTAAGTAAATTTTACACTTAACAGAATTTCTCTTTTAAATATAACTATTAAATTTATTAATAGCTCTTAGTTCTTTAGTTAAGATCGTGTCGTATGATCTTATTAAGTTTTCGAATTTTTACATTTCACTAAAATAGATGTTTTAATGTTTATTGTAACATATATGAACAAAATATCTCAAAATCAGAAAAACGCATTGTTTGTGAGAGAGAAAGAGAGTGGTATATGTTGGGCGCAAAGCCCGCAAACGGCCATTGGTCGAATTTTTTTCCTCAAATCTAGGATTGGCTGTTTTAAAACGACCAAAGCCCGAATTTGAGTTCGATTTCGAATTTTGGCCATCTATAAACAGCCAAACTTAGGATTGTGCAATTAGTAAACGACCAAAGTTCATTTCAGCTAGTTTTTAGACAAGAGTGTACAATTTGACGCATGAGTAGTGAGAATTAGGATACTCAGTCTGAACGTTGTGCTGGGTGTACACGTATCCATCCTCTCTTTTACCATGTCTGTTGTTAATGATGCCGAGTTTCAATCGGTGTTAAATGCTTACATGCAGAAAGGTGACTCGAATAATAAGTTCAATGAATTACTATTAGAAATAAAAAAGCTTCGCTATGTAAAAAGAAACAGGGAGAACCACTTACATCGCTGGATTTTCGACGCCTTAAGATACTATTGAACTTTGGTCGTTTACTAATTGCACAATCCTAGGTTTGGCTGTTTATAGATGGCCAAAGTTCGAAATTGAACTCAAATTCCGGGCTTTGGTCGTTTTAAAACGGCCAATCCTAGGTTTGAGCAAAAAATTCGACCAATAGCCATTTTCGGGCTTTGCGTCCAGCATATACATTTTTTTTGCAGTAGGAGGTAGGGGAGGGAACCTGCGCCCAAAGACGGGGTCTATTATGTCCCAAAACTGATGCCAAGATGAGAAATCTCAGAAACTGAGAAGAGATTAGCTCGTTGGTAGGTTCCACGTTCGAATCCAGCAAACAGCCCTTAGATTTTCTCTTACTTGGTGATGGACAGTGTTATCTGTAGTTAGGAAACAATGCTCGGAGGTTGGCAGTGCACTCGAAGAAGGCTTCCGGGGGTCAGAATAGATCTTCCTGTACAAAGATCCACAATTTTTTTGTTTGTTTGTAACATTTCTCCCAAAAAATGCATTTAAGAGCACTTTTGAGGGAGAGGTGGTGGTTAGGTTGTCCACCAAACTGCTATTTCAGTTTATTACACAATTCTTATATCTAAATAATATTAATTAAAATTAAATATGTTGTTGCAATTCCGTGTTTGAATAAAATCAGATGACTGGAAATGGGTTTTTACTGAAAAGTATTTTACTATGTTCTGCTATTTTTCTAAAAACGGCTCCAACGATTTTCTTCAAACTAAATGTGTGAACTACCCATATAAAGACCTAAACCTTTTATTTGAAACATTTCTCCATGTAATCTCATTTAAGCGGGCTTTTTAGGGGAGAGGTAGGGTTATGTTTGCCTCTAAAGTGCTATCTTAGTTGATTATACAATTCTAGCATTTAGAAAAAATTAATTAGAAAATAAATAGATTGCCAAAATTCTGAGTTTCATGAAAATTAATAAAGCGGAAATGTGTTTTTTACTGAACAGTTTTTGACGAATTTCATTAAATTTGTTATAATAACTGTAAAGTTTGTTGTGGTGGTTGGTTCCGCAGAGCTGGAAAGCATCAGAGACATTTTCCGTGGTAGCCTGCTTCATTTTGTGGTCATCGACCGGTTTCGGGCGTTCGCCCATCTTCAGGATGCGTTCTTCAGACAGTGTGCCAACACAGACTCGTACAGAGACTTAGTTTCTTTCACACTAACTGAGGTGTATTCTTAAATACTAAACTCTTAAACTAGGTAAAGGGATGTGGCCAGATGGGTGGGAAAACACGTGTTTGGGTAGTTAAAGGGCAAATTCTTTTCTTACAATGGACGCGGGGGTCTAATCTTTAAACTCTGTTGTTGGAGGGAGACTTATTTCACAATTAACCAACCAAAATATTAAGAATATACAAAAAATAAAAAATAAGATACACAAAATAAATCTAAATAAAATTAAACAACGATTAAACTAACATTTTAAAATTCATTCATTCGTTTAAAACTGAACGATTTTTTTATATAATTAAGTTAAGTTTTCCAGTTCCAAAGAATTAAGAAATTCCAGTCATTCTTTCACTTTTTCACGCAACCCTCACATCCTCGCAAGCATGTATACCTAATTATGTTTTCTCATATAATTAAGTTTTTTATTATGCATCCCACAAACCATATCACATCATCACTCACATACAT
>JAAEAF010012027.1:0-11762 GCA_011037195.1 Triatoma infestans | reverse complement strand
GTATAAAAGCTGTCAATTATAATTTGGAGAACTGGAGTAAGAGAAAGTTGTGTGAGTGTTTCACACCAGATTTTTTTTTTCAGTTTTTATGATTTTCTTCATAAAAATACCAACAAATTTTATTAAATTTTGTATCCTAGCTATAAAGTTTGCCAATTACATTTTGAAAATTGGATTAAGAGAGAAATTGTTCCAGTGTTTCACACCAGACTTTTTTACTTTCTCTTACTCCTAGTAAGAGGAAGTATTGTAATCGTGTCAAATTTTTGATATCGAGTTTTCACCAGAAATATCCGTTTTGAGGTCCCTTGAGTCCAAAAAAGTGGTTTTTAGCAAATGGTCTGTGTGTGTGTACAGCATATCTCAACAACGAAGAACCGTAGAAAATGTAAACTTGATATTCCGTTTAGATAAATAACACCATGGGATCTCACAGTACGTTATCTGTCGAAATTCCTCAACCGGTAGTAGACTAGTTGATTTTTTTTTTACTTTTTTGCGTTTTTCACCAAAATGGCTCCAACGATTTTCTTCAAACTTGGTATATTAACTACACATTCAAAGAGCTACAACTTTTGTTTGAAACATTTCTCTGGGAAAATTCATTTAAGGGCAGTTATGGGGGAGAGGTGGGGGTAGTTTTTCATCTAAGGTGCTATTTCAGTTTATTAGACAATTCTGTCATCTAAATAATGTTAATTAGAATTGAATATGTTGTTGAAATTTCGAGTATGAAAAAAATTGGATAACCGGAAGTGCGTTTACTTTACCACTTTACTAAATGATTTTTTTTTTCACTATTTTGCGATTTTCTCAAAAATGGCTTTGACGATTTTCTTGAAAATCTTTATATAAACTAAACATACAAAGATCTACAACTTTTATTTAAAAACATTTCTCTGGGAAAAATTCATTTAATGGTGGGATTATGTTTTTCTCTAAAGTGCTATCATAGTTGATTATACAATTCTATCATCAAAACAAAATTAATTAGAAATAAATAGATGGCAAAAATTTCCGAGTTTTAAGAAAATTAGTAAACCGGAAGTGCGCTTTTATGAGTGTTTCACACCAGACTTTTTTTTTTTTTTTTAGTTAGGGCATCTTCAAAAATAAAACACAAAATCATCATCATCAGCAGCAGCAGTAACAGAAAATAAAATTTATTGTTTTTTGTTTTTTTTTTTAATCATTGTAATCAAATTTTAATACGCCTCAATTTTTTTTTTAAATCAATTATATCACACCTTTTAAAAAAGAAAAACCTTAAAAATAAAAATAAATGAAAATAGTAAAATTGAAAACCATAAAGAAATAAAATTAAAAAAACAAAAAAAAAAAGTAAAAATGAAATAATAATAATTATAATAAAGAGTGGTATATCCTATGTATAAAGAGAACCAATCATTAATAATTGCCCTCAGGATAAGTAAGAAACATAACGAGTGATAGAGTGAAAGAAAGAATTTAGAATGAGAAAGTGTGTTCATGGAAGGGTATATTTAGTAGTACTCGTATGTGTGTCTGTATGTACATGGAAAACAATAGTGCGTATGTAAAGTTACCTAATATTGTAACATAATAGCAGAGGGACTTATCTTGGCGGGGTGATGTGTAGGAGGAGGGATGAGACCAAGATTAACATATTGACTATCACATATGTGTTTATATACAGATGTGTGTGTGTGTTAATGCGCGCGCATCTCTCTCTCTTCCTCTGGGATTGAAGAGTGAAAGCTTTAATAATATATACTTTATATTTGTATACGTTTATTTTCAAAACAGTAAAAAAGAGGATATTCAAAAAAATGTACATGGTAAAGCAAGTGGTGTCTTGATTTAGCCACATATCAGCTGACAATTTTACTTATACAAATTCAAAGAAGCGAAATATGAGGAGGAAATAGAATATCTTTCCATAGTCTTAACTTTTAAAAATAATAACAAAAGAAAAATACCTGGTATCCACAGCCTTATAATTATATTACTTATTAGTTGGAACTATAATATTCATTTAACTAACAACAACCGTGTATACCCTTAGGGTTGAAAAAATATAAACGATTATAATATTATACACAGTTGAAGTTGAACGATGGATAATGCAGAGTGCTCTTCTCTATATACTATACAGGACTGATTGACTTGGGAGGTCTCCCCATATTAATCGCATTGTCTCATCAAACTGTCTCCTTTCTATAAGATAACATAAATTCATCCAGCGATAATATGAACGACATATACGGGCAAGATGAAAAATTTCTCGGCCTAGTAATGAAAATGAGTTTTTTTTTATTTATTTTAAAAATGCATTTTGTAAACAATATTTATGTTTGTTTGGCCGTTGTTAATTAAACAAGCTAAAAAAATTAGTTGGCTGGGGTCCAAAGAAGAAACTTTTTATTAACCCTGCCCGCTACTTTGATTTCCGAAATACTTCTGTCCGAAATTTTCCGAAAAGTTGTATGATCTTTGTATGTTTAGCTTATATAAGGAGTTTCAAGAAAATTGTCGGAGCCATTTTTGAGAAATTCGCAAAATAGTGAAAAAAATCATTTAGTAAAAAATGGTAAAGTAAACGCACTTCTGGTTATCCGATTTTTTACAAACTCGAATTCGATTAACATCATTTAGATGTCTAATGAATTTTTCGCCCTTAAATGAATTTTTCCAGAAAAATGTTTCAAAACAAAAGTTGTAGCTCTTTGTATGTGTAGTTGATATACCAAGTTTGAAGAAAATCGTCGGAGCCATTTTTGAGAAAAAAGGCAAACAAGTAAAAAAAATCAATTGGTACAGTGGTACTTCCGGTTGAGGAATTTTGACAGATAACGTACTGTTAGATCCCATGGTGATACCCAAGCTATGCTGTTCACACACACACACAGGAAATTTGCTAAAACCCACTTTTTTGGACTCAAGGGACATCAAAACGGATAGTTCTGGTGAAAAATCGATATCGAAAATTTGACACGATTACAATACTTCCTCTTACTAGGAGTGAGGGAAAGTAAAAAAGTCCTACGTGAAATACTCACACAACTTTCTCTTAATTCAGTTTTCAAAATGTAATTGGCAAACTTTATAGCAAGGATATCAAATTTATGAAACCACCCATTCCAACCAACCACCTGAAGCGACTTCTTTCTGAATCTATCCACATTAATCTCAACCCTAAATCTGTCTACAACAAAAAGACAAGGACGTCATTACCTCTTCTTACAACAACATTTTCCGCTTCCTCAAAAAAGGCCCCCCCCTCCCAAAAAATTACATATACCAACTTTCTATACTATCCACACATTTTCTAGTTTATTTATATTCATTTATTTCTCTTATAATTATTAATTGAGTTGTTTTTCATTTCTACCACACTTCCTTCATATTTCCCAACTTGGAAAAATTTCCCCTCTCCATTTGTTTCTTTGCAAGCATACCTTACACTACAACCAAACAATAACCTCCTCCAACATTTAACTCCTCCATTCGCCCTTAACAGGTAACATATCTTTTTTAATATTGTTTAATTGTTATATGTTTTAGTTTAAACATACAATTTTTCTTTATATCCGTATTTTTGTATTGTAGTTCCTGAGAAAGGACACCAAAAGTGTCCGAAACGTCAAGCAAACTGTTTAAAAATAAAAAGTTTCTTCTTTAGCCCCAGCCAACTAATTTTTTTAGCTTGTTTAGTCTCCTTTTAGATTCAATACATTTTGTCCAATGTTTCGCCAATAATTATTTGATTCCGTCCGTGATGTGTGATTCTGGAAGGTCTTCAAAATATCCAATTACCGCTGCTATCAACTCTTCATTTGACCAAAATGTTTTCCAGCTACAAATTTCTTAAGGTTTGGGAATAGATTAAAGTCAGAGGGATCTAAATCTGGCGAATAGGGAGGTGGTTGTTCCAAAAATTCATACTTCAAATCCCTCAATATTGCCAAAGCGCCTTTGTGGACGGGTGCATTATCCTGGTATAAGAAAATTTTTTCACCTAGCTGGACATGAGGATATGCGTAAAATTCCCGTTAATTCTTTGATCCTTTGGCAGGTAGTCAATTAAAAGAATCCCTTTGGAATGCCAAAAAAATACACTAGTCATAATTTCCAGCAGATGTAACTGTTGACGATAAACCATCCAAAACGAAGAATTTTATGATGGGACGGTATTCAAGTTTAATCATTTTGTCAAAATTGTCAAAAACACATAAACACGCATACTTTAAACAGCCGTATAAATCAAACTATTTGGTATTTACTTTTATGTTTTGCAACAAGTGAGCCAACATAACAATATAGTAATTTCATTTGTAGCAAGTAGTGCCATCTATGGGATAGGCCGAGAAATTTTCACATTGCTTTAGTGTATATATATAACTTTCTCTTACTCCTATTAAGAGGAAGTATTCTGATTGGGTCACATTTTTGAATTTGTGTCTTTTACCGGTAATTAAATGTTTTGAGCTACCTTGAATAGGAAAAAAAGATAAAATAACAGGAAACTCATAATTTGGTTTTCATAGAGCTAACATCATGAAGATTTCCGACAAAATTCATCAACCGGAAAGGTGACTTTACGAACTTTTTTTTTCAAGTTTTTCTCGATTTTCTCGAAATTGGTTCCAAAGATTTTCTTCAAACTTCGTATGCTGCCTGCATACATAAATACCTAATACTTTTATTTCAAACGTTTTCCCGGGAAAATGGATTTTTGTGGAAACAGTAGCGTTTAAACTTTCCTCTAAAGTATCATTTTTATACGTATAATATATGGTTGTACCACGAGTTTTGTTGCAACAGAGCTTCAAACTGGTTTGTGATTATCCGGAGCATGCGCAATGATAGAAATCCAACAAAATTCAAAACCGATTTCAAACTAAAAATCTATATGTTCCAATTAAATCTGAAACCAGGTAGTGATATAGTAAAACAATCCTAGGATCAAGTAGTACAGTAAATACCCGGACATCTTCAGTACATCACCTTCATTGGTTTCATTGCAGGAAGGTTATTTGTACACCCAATAAATTTTAACAGTTTTTTAAATCTTGTCAAATTTTCGATATCGAGAATTTCCGTTTCGAGAATATCGGCAAAATCCGTTTCGAGTCCAAAGAAGTAGTTTTTATAAAATGATCTGTGTGTGTGTGTGTGTGTGTGTGTGTTTGTGTGTCTTGTGAGCAGCATAGTTCAAAAATGAAAAATCGCAGAATGTTCAAACCTGATATTCCAGTTTAGGTATCATCATGGGATCCGACAGTACGTTTTTTTTTTTTTTTAACTCTTTATTTGAAATTTACAACTGTAATTAATTTTACAATAAGTAAACAAGCTGAAAAATAATTACAATGACTTGATTGACTTGATTGGTAGTCATCACTGGATAGCTGTTTCAAAGGTCGCGAGGCCAACGGCGGTTTAAAGCGCCGTTGAGGATTTCCAGGGAGGGAAAGGATCTAAAGGAGGTGAGGGCTTGGGCTAATGGAGCTATTGTGGAATCTGTTATAAAGGGTATTAGCCAGGGTGTTGACAAAAGGAATTTTGAGATCCGTGTGGAGGGTTAGGTTGGATACATACAAAGGACTGTTAGTAATGTGGCAGAGGATTTTTGGATTGGATGGTTTGGATGCGGTTCAGATTGGAACGCTTGGCAGTTCCGTACAGTTCTAGTCCGTAAGTCCATACTGGTCTCAGTAAGGAGATGTAAAGGAGTCTTTTGTTGGAGAGTGATAGTTTCGACCATTTGCCAAGCAGTCTGGAGAGAAGTCTAAAACGTATCTTGACGTCGGAGCGTTTGAGCCGTGTGTGAGGGTTCCAGGTCAGTCTTTTGTCCAAGAATAGTCCAAGGTAGCGCACATGGTCAGCAGGCGGAATAGGTATTCCATTGAGGTAAATTGGAGGAAGAGTTTTGCGATTTAGAGTAAACACGACATTTTTTTAGTACTTTTTTACTGTCTAAATTCCTCAACCGGAAGTACCACTTTACTGACTGTTTTTTTTTTCACTTTTTTTGCGATTTTTTTTTCTTGAAAATGGCTTTAAGGATTTTCTTTAAACTTAGTGTATCAACTACACATACAAAGATCAAATAATTTTTATTTGAAACATTTCTTCGGGAAAAGGCATTAGGGGAAGTGTTTTAGGTTCTCCTGTAAAGCGCTATTTCAGTTTATCAGTCTATCTAGTTTCAGTCTGTCATCTAAATAATTTTAATTAGAAATAAATAAGTTTTTGAAATTCTGAGTTTGAAGAAAATCCGATTATCGAAAGTGCGTTTTTATTGAAAAGTATTTTTCAGTTTTCTGCTATTTTCTCTAAAACAGCTCCGATTTTCTTTAAACTAGTAATGTAAACTACACATATAAAGAGCTACAACTTTTAATTGAAACATTTCTCTGGGTAAACTCATTTAAGGGTAGGGATAGAATTATGTTCGCCTCTAAAGTTCTATTATACAATTCTACAATTTTGACAAAATTAATTAGAAATAAATAGATTTCCAAAATTGTGAGTTTCAAGAAAATTAGTAAACCGGAAGTGTTTTTTTTACCTGAATAATATTTTCAGTTTTCGCAATTTTTTCCATAAAAACACTGAAGAATTTCATTAAATTTAATGTACTAATTATAAAAATTTGTCAATTACAATTTTGAAAACTCGAGTAAGAGAAAGTTATGTGCGTGTTTCATAGCAGATTTTTCTTTAAATAACAATAGAGCGTTCCAACATCATTCGAATTCAAATTAATCACAAATCAATCAGAAACTGCGCATGCGTGCAATGGTAATCAGAACTTAGTTGACAACTAATCAGAAACTATCAGAGACATTTTCCGTGGTAGCCTGCTTCATTTTGTGGTCATCGACCGGTTTCGGGCGTTCGCCCATCTTCAGGATGCGTTCTTCAGACAGTGTGCCAACACAGACTCCTACAGAGACTTAGTTTCACACTAACTGAGGTGTATGTTTAAAATACTAAACTCTTAAACTAGGTAAAGGGATGTGGCCAGATGGGTGGGAAAACACGTGTTTGGGTTGTTAAAGGGCAAATTCTTTTCTTACAGCGGACGCGGGGGTCTAATGTTTAAACTCTGTTGTTGGAGGGAGACTTACTTTACAATTAACTAACCAAAATATTAAGAATATACAAAAAATAAAAAATAAGATACACAAAATAAATCTAAATAAAATTAAACAACGATTAAACTAACATTTTAAAATTCATTCATTCGTTTAAAACTGAACGACTTTTTATATAATTAAGTTAAGTTTTCCAGTTCCAAAGAATTAAGAAATTCCAGTCATTCTTTCACTTTTTCACGCAACCCTCACATCCTCGCAAGCATGTATACCTAATTATGTTTTCCTATATAATTAAGTTTTTTATTATGCATCCCACAAACCATGTCACATCATCACTCACATACATCATCCAAATACGCACTTAATATATATATATATCTAAACTAGTAAAGTTATATGTACATAGTAGATTTAAAATTAAACCTAACTTTAAAATCTATTTAAGAACTATTTGTTGCGTGTGTAATTGTGTTTCTGTTACTATTGTGGGAAGAGTGTTCTGAATAATGGTTCACTAGCAAATTTTGTCTGTTCATTTATTAAGTTTTGTGTTTTTCGTTTATATATTTCGAGTTGTTCTACTATGTCAAGTCGTCGTCCTTTAACAACCCAAACACGTGTTTTCCCACCCATCTGGCCACATCCCTTTACCTAGTTTAAGAGTTTAGTATTTAAAAAACACCTCAGTTAGTGTGAAACTAAGTCTCTGTACGAGTCTGTGTTGGCACACTGTCTGAAGAACGCATCCTTAAGATGGGCGAACGCCCGAAACCGGTCCATGACCACAAAATGAAGCAGGCTACCACGGAAAATGTCTCTGATGCTTTCCAGCTCTGCGGAACCAACCACCACAACAAATAATCAGAAACTGCTTGTCGGAAAAAAACCTAATCGATAGTATTGACTATATTTTTAGAAAATTGGTTAACCGGAAGTGTGGCTTAATAGAATAGTTTTTTAGGTTTTCTGGAATTTTCTCGAAACCTACAATGACAATTTTCTTTAAACATGGAATGTTAACAAAGAGAAACCTTGAAATTTAGTACCATTTATTTCCAAGTGAAGCGTTTCCCCAAGTTCCCGATCATGTTTTTATTATTATTATTATTATTATTATTATTATTATTATTATTATTATTATTATTATTATTATTATTATTATTATTGATAACAGATGCAGGTAAAAGATATTTTTGCAAAATTCTTCAAAGAATTAATTTCATCATTGATAATCTAAATGTTACATAAACAAATATTGATTTCTAAATTTAATATATTCTTCTTAGCGTAGCGTCTGTTGGTTCTTTGAATGACGTCTAAATACGGATATGTTTATTCGATAAAGATACTAATTTATTCTCGATGTGACTAGAAAAAATTTGTTTTTGCCTGCATTTTTATAGAAAAATTCTTTGATTCATTATTGTTGCATATAAATTGTTTTGGCTCAGTACTAACCGAAGAAACCCTTTGTATTGTATTTTGAAGAGAAAAAAATATTCATTCAGCTTCTTTCAGAAAATTAGTTTTGTTGGCCGTTGATAAAGTTGGCGAATTATCTAGAATGGTGTTGAAATGGTAATCGTTGAATTAGTGGGTTGAGATTGGCTTCTATGAAATCGGGAAAAGTAGGATTTTGCTACATCGAGGATTAAAGGAATTTTGAAGTCATTATGGATATTTATATTGAATACAAACAGGGAAAGGATTAGCGTTTGGACTCCCACGGGGAGGTCCCGGGTTCGAGTCCAGTGCTGCCCTTAATTTTTTTTCTTCCTAGGAGGCTCTATAGCTCACTGTTCGGTGATGGACAGTGTTGTCTGTAGCGAGAGAACACTGTCCGAACGCCGACAGTGCACTGAGAAGGCTCCGGGTGCCAATGACTATAGATGTTTATGCGCCTTAAATTAAAAAAAAAAAAATTTTGAATACAAACCAGGGAGTATTTATTATTTTTCTGAAGATTTTTGACTAATGGATTAGACACCCTGGACCATTGAAACTTCTGTTCGTACCCCACAATTCCATTCCATAAGTTCAAATCGGTCTAATGACCGATGATGTAACGAACTCTTACGGCCTTGAGAATAGGATCTGTTGATGTAAATGGGAGGGAAAATTTTATAGAGTTGAGTCAATGTTATCTACTTGTACTTATTTTAATTTATTCTTATTCTCCACTAATGAAGAAGACATTTGCAGAGAACTAAGATGAAACTGTAAAGAACGTTAAGCAACGACAGAATGTGGATTCCATTGTCGTCCGCAAAGATAGAGAAGATAATATTCGCGTGTTGCAAGTTATCTGCTTTGTGAAGGGTAAATAGAAGGGGTCCAAGAAGAGAGTCTTGGGAATGCCCCCCATCTGCAGGGAGTATAGTGGTGTAGGATGTTCCATGATTTACACAAAAATATCGCTCGGAAAGATAAAATTTGAGGACAAGATAATAGGTGCTAGGGAGGATTCTCCCCTTGAAGTTCCACAGCAACCTTTTGTCAAAAAATCAGGTAACTCTGACGAAACGTTGAAAAGTAATAGTCTCTTTTTCCTTGAACTGATGTCACAAAACATATTTATTATCATTCATCAACGGTCAACGAAATTAATTTTTATTTAAAAATAAAGATTAGAAACTTTGAGGAATGCAGTAAGGTAAACTCGTCTGTGAGTGGATCATCCACAGAGGCTATATGCTCATAATTTAATCCTCTAAAACAACCTTTGCTTTACTGAAAGATATATATATATATATACTAGCTGAATATATATGTATGTAGATCAATGGAAATATAGCTTGTATATTTGCTGGTATGTAAGTGAGTGCATTATCTCAAATGCAACCAGTGTTTCCACATACTAAGTGGACATAACAGATATAACTTGTTGGACAAGGACATTGCAGACATTAATAAAAATAAAATAGAATTTATTACTACAAGATTTATTGCCCCCTATTTAGATCAGGCTATATTGCCTATCTTAATAAATGTTGAGCTATATAAATTGGTATTCCAATGTATCGTAATTCTATGATTTATTTATGTTTAATCACAGAATAATTGTTAGTAATTATATAAAGCATTAGATATACCTTAATAATCACTGTACAAAACTAATTAGTACAAGATATGCTAATTGCTTTAATTATGGATTTTAAAAACAAAAATAAATGCGAGAAGAAAAAAAACAACAACTTTGAATTGTGGTTTAATTGCCTGAAAATAAGAAAGATTACGATTTCATTTTATTCTTCGGCATTTTCATTGATTAAAGTGGGAATAATCCTTCTCATTTTCTAACCATAAATCTGGTTGATTATGAATATGGCTTTCAATGCATTATTTTCCCGTTTCAAATATATTATAGATTTCAAAAATCTGGTGTGAAACACTGACACAACTTTCTCTTACTCCAGTTTACAAAAATTGAAATTGACAAATTTTATAGTTAGTGTACCATATTAAATGATATTCGACGTAAACTAAAAAACTGTTCAGTAAAAGCGCACTTCCGATTTACTAATTTTTCTTGAAACTCAGAATTTTGGCCTCTATTTATTTTTAATTAATTTTGTTTGGATGGTAGAATTGTATAATAACTGTGGATAGCAGTTTAGAGAAAACATAACCCCACCCTCCCACCAAAAGCCCCATAAATGACATTATCAGGTTGAAAATGTTTTCAACTAAAAGTTCTAGCTCTTATACATTATTGTACAATATACTACTTTAAAGAAATCGTTGCAGGCGTTTTCAAGAAATACTCATCATCATCATCATCATCAGTGGCACTACAACCCAGTTAGTTGGGTCTTGGCCTCCTCGATCTTATTCCGCCAGTCGTCCCTCTCTCTTGCAGCCGCCATCCAGTTCCTAGTACGCAGTAGCTGCCTGGCATCCTGCGTCACGCTATCCAGCCACCTCAGTTTCGGTCTCCCAATCCTCCTCTTGCGGTCAGGGGCTTCCTGTAATAGCTTGTATGGAATTTCTTCCTGCCCCAATCTCGCAACGTGTCCAGCCCATCTGAGCCTGTTCAGCTTTATCCAGGCTACAATATTCGGCTCCTTCATCAGAGCATACAGCTCCCTGTTTGTTCTACGACGCCAAGTCGTGTTCTCACGTATTGGGCCGAAGATTTTTCACAGTATTTTCCTTTCGAAAATTAACAGGCGCTGCTCATCTGTTTTTGTGATGGTCCACGTTTCGGAGGCATATATATCAGGACAGGGCGAATAAGAGTTTTATAGATTCTTAGCTTGGTTGCCCTGTCCAGCATCTTGCTTCTCATATGCATATTGAGACCGAAATAACACTTGTTGGCGGATATAATCCTCCTGCTGATCTCATTTGAAACATTATTGCCAGCAGTTACTAAAGATCCCAGGTAGACAAAGCTGTCGACTTTCTCAAAGCAGTAGCTGCCAACTCTAAAAGGGCCTTCAAACCTTTCATCATTTGTGAGAAATTTTGTTTTACTCTCCAAGAAAATACTAGAAAACTAAAAAATACATTTTAGTAAAAACGCACTTCCGGTCTTCCGATTTTATTCAAACTCCGAATTTCAACGACATATTTAATTCTAATTAATATTATTTAGATGACAGAATTGTATAGTAAATTGAAATAGCACTTTAGAGGAAAAACCTAAACACACCCCCTCCCCCCAAAACTGCCCTT
>JAAEAF010012025.1:0-13376 GCA_011037195.1 Triatoma infestans | reverse complement strand
GGCAGGCTAAGACCTGCTTGGGAAATTATAACCAACGGAGATCGGAGGCCTGCATCGGATTGAGCAAGAACAAGCTCCGCGTTCTTATGGGTATCCTCACGGGGCATGCCGACTTAGAGGACACCTGGTGAATCTGGGTTTGGAAAGTGACAGCTCATGCAGATTCTGTGGGGAGCTGGAGGAAACTCCATTACATCTCCTAACAGACTGCAAGGCTGCCACTCAGTGAAGGTTCAAGAACCTGGGTAGCTACCAGGTGGAGGAGGGTTCCTCAGGGATCTCAACCTGATGGAGATTTTGTAGAACGGATGTTGAGCTGGGACATCTGCCCGGGTGCTGGGCAAGCCTGCGGCACCCAGGGGGCACAGCACAGTAGACTGGAAAAGGTCGCATTGCATTGGCTCCCCCTTCAAAAAAAAAAAAAAATCTAGATTCTTCGAATCCTCACGAATCTTAATGATTCGGATCCCATTATATCGAGATTTTACAACTGAATAGACGATAGTGAAAATTAAATCTTGATTGAGTGATTGACTCGAGAATTGCACCAATCAAATGAATCCTTTGATAGAGTTAATAAAATTATCTCCTAAAATTTATAGATATATCTCCTCTGTAGGTCAAAACATCATCTCGGTCAATGCAATCCTAGATAGGTCTCTTCACCAATTATAGTGCATATTAGCGCTATCGAATTCAACTAGTCTAAAATATATAATCCGAGAAAGGCAGAGACCGGCAAGATTAGTCAATATTTTATTATATTCAACTACACTAGCTTTTATTAAACGGTATCATTAATTTTTATTTAGTATACTTGCTAGAAAAATATAGATAATTTTTATCATTTTTTATTTTATTTTTATTTTTAGAATAATCCTACCAAAATTTATTCGGCATATGTAATGAATATTTTCCAGTTAGTGGGTAGATATTATGATCCCTAAGGCCACCAATAAAAATTCCATCTTTTATTTTATCCAATAAAAACAATAATCCCAGTTAAAAAAGAAAAAAATTAAAAAAAAAAGAAAAAAATAACTCTGACTGGGCAAATTAAAAATGCTGGGGAATAAAGTTATTAAAAATGGCTTTAGTTATCTGAATAAATAAATTATTTAAATATTAGTGATCTGCAATATATTGAAATTATTGATTTTTTTTTTCCATTAATCAACTATTAAAAAAAGGTAAAAATAAAAAACCTGTCTATCTGTTAATAAATGGGAGCATTAAAATAAAAATGAACTTCTTACGAATTCATTTAGGGAAATTGTTTATTAAATATTGTTGATTAAAACACGTATGTATTTTCATTGCTGCTCAGATAAAATTATTCTATGATTAAAGTAGTTATATTTTGTGATTAATATCATTTATTTGACCCATAAAATTAAATTTAGATACTGCTTTTCCATCTTCCATAACACGTAATTGTTTTCTGTTAATGACAGTAATTTTTTTTTTTTAAGTTTTTACAACTACATAATAACACGTGCAATAAGTAAAAAAGATGAACAATAAAAATAGATGTGTGAGCTTTGGTTAGCGCGCGCACATCTTGGCTTGAAATTGTAAACGATGATTATCCAGCGACAGCAGTCGTAATGCGCCATTATGGCCTTAGCCTGTACGACTATGTCTCCAAGACAGCTGTCGTTATAAATTCAGATGGTCGCGCGGCTATCGACTTCTTAGTCGCCTTGGCGAGTTTGTGGGCAAAGTAGAAGTACAGAGGGCTTGGATTAGGTGTTTCAAATTTTGAAGATAATTTGGAATGGAATATTACGGAGCGGGATTTGGCTAAAGTGATGGCAAAGAAAATTTTCAGATTACTATTATGATTTTTATTATTATTTTTTTAACTTAAAGCACGCCAACATCTATGGTCATTGGCGCCCGGAGCCTTATCAGTGCATTGCCGGCCTACGGACAGTGTCCTCTCGTTGCAGACACAACACTGTCCATTATCGGACATTGAACTGTAGGGGCTTCTAGGAAGAAAAAAATCTAAGGGCAGCACAGCTGGACTCGAACCCGGGTCCACCGCGTGGGAGTCCAGTGCGCTAACCACTGTGCTAATCCCTTCCCTTATTATTATTTTAATAATGCGCGCCAACTTCTGTGGTGTTGGACGCTACAACGTTTGGCGCCCAGAGACTTCGCAGTCCACTCCCAACCACTAATCAGTGCTCTCTGTATGCAGACAACACTGTCTGCATTCTAGTGTCCATATCCAAACAGTAGACTGTAGAGATTCTGGAAGAAAACAATCTAAAGGCAGCAATGTCTGGACTATAACTCGGGTATTCAGTGCAGCTGAGCAAATCCCCTATAATAACCATTATTTTTTATTGTTTTTTTTAGACGCGTCAAAAATCTATGGTCTTTACCCAGTTCATTGCCGGCATCTAGATAGTAAACTCCCATTGCAAATAGCAGTGGCCATCTATAATCGTAGAAAGCAAAATCTAAGGGCAGCACTAACTGGACTCGAATATGACAAGATGTTTTCTCATTTTTTTATAGAAAGCTTGGGGTGAATAGAAGACAGTCCAAGTGCAGCATTTAAGTCAAACTGTGCTCTATTTGAGGTTGGCTCTGTTTATAACAAAAATGGCCGGATCAGCGGAGAATAGATGTACCTGTAGGTCATCCGAGGTGGCCTCGAAGATACACTTTCCCCTAAAACAGGGTGACTGTGCGAGCCTATGCCCATTGAGGTTTACAGCCAGGGGGTATACAGGCTGTATTACAATGCGCATCTCTAAAACCGGGCCTCTTATACATATAACATTGAATTATTTGTTTTCTAATAAAAGTTATTGTAAAACAGAGCACGTCACTTGTTTAAACAAACCCTTCCTATGTCTGCACGTTTTGTAAGTTAAATAAAATTCAAAGAACCTTTTCACTATAGACGGAATTTGAAGACAGGTTTTTTTTTTTTTTTTTTTTTTTTTAGCAATTTACGTGAGCAAATACCAGCTGAATTCGACCTCACTAGATCGAAATGTCTTACCAAATGAATGAATAAAGAAATTGTAGGTTTTATTTTTAGTATAAAACAATCAGAAAAGGTTGAAGAAAGGTTTTTACTATATGTAACTGCAGCAGAAAGTGATAGTTGGTGAAATGGTGAACACACAATACTCACTACTTGCATGCTATACACAATTTAGTGATAATAAATAACTTCGCGCTCCCCTAGGAGAGCGCACCCTACAGTTTAGAAAATATTGAACTAACAAACTAATACATGAACATGCACTTGATGACGTATATTATTGGAATATCCCATGGAAAAGTAAATTGTACATAAATACGAGGGTGGTTTGAAAAGTTCTCGGAATCACCGCTAGATGTCAGTGCTAGAGCAACGAGGTTCCCGCGCAATAATCACACATCCTTTGTGAGTGAACACGTGGCGCGTCAGTGCTCTTGCTGCAGGAGAGTGGTAGTGACGACTCTTTGTTGTTGTTCCCGCGTAGTGATTTGTGACAATGGAAAAAACTGAGATTCGAGCAGTGATTAAGTACTTTGTAAAAAAAGGTATGAAAGCAAAGGAAATTCATGCCGACTTTCAGAACACACTGGGGACTCTGCTCCTTCATATTCAACTGTTGCCAAGTAGACCAGCGAGTTTAAATTTGGTCGGGAGAGCTTAGATGATGATCCGCGTAGTGGACGGGCCAAAAAAGTGCTACGACCCCAGAATTTATCGCAAAAGTGCATAAAATGGTAATGAAGGATCGTCGACTGAAAGTGCGAGAGATTGCTGAAGCTATAGGGATGTCATCTGAACGGGTATATCACATTTTAACCGAAGAATTAGGAATGAAAAAATTATCGGCAAGATGGGTGCCGCGGCTCTTGACATTGGACCATAAACGCACCAGATTGGAAATGTCCGAACAAAGTCTGGCCCGTTTTCAGCGCAATCAAAAAGATTTTTTGCGCCGGTTTGTGACTACAGATGAAACTTGGGTCCACTATTATACCCCAGAGACAAAACAGCAGTCAAAGCAGTGGAAACATGCTGAGTCACCACCACCAAAGAAAGCAAAGGCAGTACGTTCGGCCGGAAAGGTCATGGCCTCAGTTTTCTGGGATGCAAAAGGCATTCTGCTGATAGATTATCTTCCTACTGGCCAAACAATTACGTGGCAATACTATGCAAACCTCCTAGACCCACTACAGGAAAAGATACGCGAAAAAAGGCCTGGTTTGGCAAGGAAGAAAGTCATCTTTCATCAGGACAACGCCCGCCCGCACACAAGTGTTATTGCCATGGCAAAACTTCATGAACTGAGGTACGAATTGTTGCCACATCCACCTTATTCACCTGATTTGGCACCATCAGATTTTCATCTCTTCCCCAAGCTGAAAATTTTCCTCGGTGGACGGAGATTTCCTACAACGGAAGAACTGACAGCCGAATTGGAGAGGTACTTTGCAGGCCTGGAGGAATCTCATTTTCGAGATGGAATAAAGGCATTGGAACATCGCTGGGCCAAATGCATTAGTCTACAGGAAGACTATGTTGAAAAATAAAAGCAGTTCCACCGAGGTAAGACACTTCTTTCTAGTACATTCCGAGAACTTTTCAAACCACCCTCGTAAAACAAAAACACAACACTTAATTTTGTAAAAGATCGAAGATATTAGTTGTTGTGGTTGGTTCCGCAGGCTGGAAAGTATCAGAGATATTTTCCGTGATAGCCTGCCTTTTTTTTTTGGTAGTCATCGACCGGTTTCCGGGATCTCCATATTGACTAAAGTGTATCAACTAAATTTGCTCTGTGCAAATCTACGTTATCACACTGTCTGACCAAAAGCATCCTAATGATGGGCGAACGCCCGAAACCGGTTGATGACCATAAAAAGAAGCAGGCTATCTCGGAAAATATCTCTGATACCGACGTATATTACATGTAATCTTGTGTAGATATATCTGTAAACAACAACAAACCAATTAGTAACTCAGTAAAGTATTTGGGGAATAATAAAAAATGTAAGTGAACTTTATGTCATTTGTTTGGTTATTGCCAGTGTGCAATAGAACAAAAAGTCTGGTGTCAAACACTCGTACAACTTTCTCTTACTCCAGTTTTCAAAATTGTAATTGGCAAACTTTATAGTTAGTGTACCAAATTTAATTAAATTCGTCGGTGTTTTTTAATGGAGAAAATCACAAAAATTGGAAAAAAAAAAACTGTTCAGTAAAAGCGCACTTCTGGTTTACTAATTTTCTTGAAACTCAGAATTTTGGCCATCTATTTATTTCTAATTAAGTTTATCTAGATGGTAGAAATTGTATAATCAACTAAGATAGCACTTTAACCTTACCTCTCCACAAAAGTCCGCTTAAATGAGTTTAACAGGTGAAATATTTCAAATAAAAGTTTTAGCGCTATTTATTTGTGTAGTTCACTTATTAAGTTTCAAGAAAATCGTTGGAGCCGTTTTAGAATAATAGTAGAACATTAAAATAAATACTTTTCATTAAAAAAAAGGATTTCCGGCCATCTGATTTTTCTCAAAGTCATTTGGAATAAATTGGAAATATTTTTTTATCGAATTTTTGTAAATAAATTGGAAAATTGTTTTGTTTTAATGATGTTTTATCTGAATTTTAAGTCCTTTAAAGGTTTTAAATGTTGTCAGCATTTGAATTCTCTTATTTATTCGAAATTAATAAGAAAATCCGCTTTTAATTTTAGTGCAACGAAACAGGAAAATAGGTAAAAAACGAAGAAAATTGAATCTTTATGGTTGAATATTTCGGCAACGGTTTGAAATGTTGAAGTGAAATTAAAACGGCATTTTTCTTTATTTTTTTTTTTTTTTAATAGTTTTCAATACAGTAATAAAAAGTGGGGATCAAATCGCCACATTCAACCACCGATTTAAGGTGTAAGGTGGCAATAAAATAAAAAAACATTAACATCATCCTAAACTGGAGTGAAAATACTTCAACAAACGTTATGTTCACTTTTTAGATATTGTCTGCGCGGCAGACACCCAAGGTGCGAGGCCGAACGTACGCCAAGAAGTGAAATACAAAAAAAATAAAATAAATAAAATTAAAATAAAAATGAGATGCAAAGGAAGAAGCTGCGACTTACCTGGAGAGTGGTGAAGCTGAATGCGCAAGCGGCGAAGCTGCGACGATAGGTGAACGGTCGAGGAAGCTGTGGCGTGTACGTGTATTTGTGTGTGTGTGTGTGTGGGAAAGAAAGGATCTCAGGTGAAAGGAAGGAGTGAGAGTGCTCCGTGGAAGCTGATGACGCTGTTGTTGATAACGGCTGATGGTGTTAGAAGAGCCCAGGCGCGGAAGGTGAGTGATTCTCCAGAGGATGGCGAGGAAAGACGCGACTTGTATCTCAAGAAGATAACGAATATTAATTCGTTATCGAAAGGCGCGAATACGGCGAATCAATATAAGGCGAATTTTACACTCACGACTAACTGCTTAGAAAGAAGCGGAAGTACAAGTTGCACAGGCGAGAGCTGGACGAAAAGTGATAAAGGTTTTATAGAAAGGAAGGGTTCTGGAGTGTGGGGAAGTAAACGTTAGGCGCGAACAGGAGAGATAAAAGGCGCCGCCATCCCACCACCGAGAGAGAGAGAGGGGTAAAAGGCGGGAAGGCGTGGGAAATAGGCGGGCGATGAAGAGAAAAAAAAGGAAATAATTTAGAAATAGCGAGGATTAGACGAGTTACAACACAACAGAGTAAATTAAAAAAAGCCATAAAGGGCGAGGCAAAGTTAATCCCTCAAAGGGAGCCGCGACCTAACAGATATCTTGCTTCGTTTAGGAGTTATTTCAAAAGTGGCCCATTTAAATGGGACACCCTGTATACACACACACACACACACACACACACACACACACACGCAGAGAGAGAGTGGGGGAGAGAGAGACATACAGACCATTTGTTAAAAACCATTTGAGACCATTTGTTCTCAGAGGACTTCAAAACGGATATTTCCGGTGAAAACTCGATATCGAAAATTTGACACGATTACAATACTTCCTCTTACTAGGAGTAAGAGAAAGTAAAAATATGATTTATTTTTTTTTTGTTACAAAAAGTACCTAACCCGGGCTTTTATCGTGCCAAATTTTTTTACATAAGTAGTCCAATATTCGCTTTAAATATCTAAAAATCCGTATTACTTTAAACCAAGCTTGTTTAGTGGAAATTTGTAGGCACGTGGTGTAATGTCTACCCAGGTAATGTTTTTAACATTCCTAACCATCAAGTACATTCATTAGTGACCCACCCTTCTCTATACGAAAATTCAACTATTCCATTATTCCATTTTCATGATCATTTTTTATTTATTTTTTCTTCTTTTTCAATATAATTGAGGCTGAAACTTTCCACAATTCTCCAAGGCCTGTTTTTTTTTTTAAATATTATTTGAGGACTTTCCACTTTTCAGTGATTTTTTTCGACTTATTGAGATTTTTAATTTTACTTTCCGTAAACGGTCATTATAAATTTTCCACTATTTGCTTCTGTCATTTATCTCGTCTTCATTGAATCTATTTTATTCCAAATCTCCCTTTACCTTATCAACCCACATACTATGGAGTCTTTCGCGTCCTCTTCTTCCTCCTCTTTTGGGATCTTCCAGTTGCCATTCGCTTTACCTTAATAATCTTTTTTCCTCTATTCATAGATGGACGTTTTGGGACACATCCATAATATTCCTTTATTCGAACTTTAACCTATCCATCCGAGCAGTTTCTTCTCCAGAAGTTCACTTCAGATTAGAAGGAGTTTAATATTTCCCCATGATAGCCACTATTAACGACTATTGACTCCATAAAGCCTTATAAATATTGATTTTCTTTTGCGTAATAATATTACTGTTTTACCGATAAAATTTGATCAATACAGGACTTTCCGGCCGACGATACCACTTTGGTTTCTAGATCCAGTAAATTCTTCATCTAGATGCTTCCTGATGTCTTTGAGACCATCCAACATTATCTTAAATTTAGTTTTGTTTCCAAAGATAAAAGACCATGCAGGACGAGATAAAAATGCTCGGCACATTCTGCAAGAATTTGTCTAAAGCTTTATGCAAAAAGAAATGGTAGAAATTTTTGCTTTGGCCAATTCATCTTCCATATCTATTCAAAGTATATGGATCCCAAGTCTTTTTTTGCAGCATATAATGTAACTGTAATAAGTTTTTGGAAGGTGAGAAATTAGTGAGGAAGGGTTTTGTAAGAAATAAGCTAGAATGAATGCTGGAACACTGTATAATAAAATAGAGACCCTAAACTGCCAGGACTTTAAACTTAAATAGAAAATTAGAGATTTAGAGTGAGTAAAGAGAATCGTATTAGTTGGTTGCTGACGCGTTGTAACTGCTGTATAAAAGTGTTTTAAGGACTGTCCCCTGTAGAGTTAGCGCAGCTATATATATATACAGAGTTTTTCCTAAGTAGCGAGTGTGGTTGATCAATTTTGTTACTCAATCTCTCTCTCCGCTTTGGATCCATTTCTTCGGATCGTATTACAGTAAAGATGGTCTCATGGTATCATTTTTAAATTTCCTAGAATGTAAAGGATTTTAGGGGACATCTACAAGAATAGGGATTTTAACTCCGTCTCATGTCTGCTGGATAAGTGAGGAAGCCGTTTAACTATGGATTCCAAAATGGATTCCAGACACTTTACATTGGAATTTAGAAAGCTTGGTTGTTAACCTTTACAGTTTAATTTAGTTTTTGAAAGAAGTGACATATATTATAGGCCATTTGTTTTGTAATGCGAGTCGTTTAAAGTAAAAGAAACGTAACTTTGAAAGTTTTTATAATAAAAAATTTTAATTCAATTTATATAGGAAACAAAGCCGTGGAATTATTTGCGCTATGTTGTTGATAAACTTGAGAGTATATTACATCAAAAGATTTGGTGATAGCTTCTAGTGGAAATGATTATATAATAGCTATAGAAAACTATCCAAGAATAAGACATTGTATGTTTTAAACAAGTAGAGTTGTCAACATGTATAAGTGACAAGTATATAGGAGAGTGAGGGGCTTGGGGGATCTATTTAATTTTCATGATATACTACCAAAGAAGAAACTGTAGCCAAATTACCCCCTACTGCTTTGTACTAAAGTTCTTGTTTTTGTTTTTAAGTTGAAAGTCTTCCATACTTCCTTCTCCATCTTTTAAGAGAAAATGTTCACAGTTCAGATCCTCATTGTTTCTTAAAGGAAACTTGGCCACAGTAATGTCAAACTAAAGTTGAAGAGTTAAAAAGCTCTTTGTGTAATGATTTTAAACTTTTTTTTTTGTAGTGTTTTTATTTTATTTTTGAAGTTAAACTTTAGCTGGAAAAGACTCAAGTTTATTGACATTATTACCTTCTCATGACGTCCAGTTTCATGAGTATCTCATTTTGTTTTTTTATAAAAGAAAAAAAAATTGAATTTTTACTTTCTTTTGCTTCCGTAAGAGCAATATTGTCGAGGAGGTCAAATTTTCGAATTTGAGTTTTCACCGGATATATGTATGTTTTGAAGTCCTATGAGATACGCAAAAATCTTTTTCAGCCGTTGATTCCCCCCCCCCCCCCGACCACGAAGATGTATATGTCTTTGTTTCCACCAATTAGCAGGAACACTAGTTTAACAAAATTTTTATTCCAAAATGTTTATTACTTTTTATATTAGAGTGTGAAAACGTTCGCGTAATGCCGCTAGATTTCTGGCTAGTTAGAGTTGAATAATGTTAGTTTCACACACTAGTGAAAGAAAATTGTTTGTCCAACTCACTTGTGTGTGAAAGTTGAACTTTCTTCACTAAATTTACTGTAAATAATTTCTGTTTACGCTTTCAAGTTTAATTAATTACATATAATATAATTATAGTATCCAAAATATTTAAATATTGAAAATAATGTAATAAACAAATAATTATAAGAATATGTAGATATATATGTATACAATTATTTAATCGGTTTTAATAGAAGTTGAAAAAACCGAGAACAAATCAATTCATAAAAAAATAAATGACATCAAATAATTGTGACTATAATAATTATTGTATTAATTTTGTTATTAACTGATGTAGTTATTAAACAACATTAAGAACGAATATAAAGATTATTTCAGCTTCAAAATGTTTAAAATTCGTGAAAGAATTGTTGAATGAATTTTTGAAATCGGTTACAATAATGGAATTATAATGGATTCGTTTTGCCCACCACTAAACTATAGCGTAACAATTAGTGCCTCTATCTGCACCACTGCAAACTAATCTCACACATTCCCTCCTACATAACTCTTCAAAATAAATTTTTTGGGAAAAAATGCCTCAAATACTTTATTATATATATATATATAAAGTTAGCACCTCTAATTTTAAGTTTATCGATGAAGCTATTTCCAAAAAAATACAGGTAAAACACAGAAACCTATTTAATTTTTGGAAAAATTTTTACAAATAAAATTGATAGGCCTTAATGTGTTCAGTCGTTGCACGATCTGCAATCTTTGAACGATGTGACGATTGTTACACTAAATTTAGTAAAGAAAGTTTAATTGTCACACACAAGGAAATACACAATATTTTCTCTCACTAGTGTGTGAAAACTAACATTATTCAACTCTAACTAGCCAGAAATCTAGCGGCAATACGCGGGCTAGATTGTAGAGGACTGCGTCTTCACTAAATTTACTGTAAATAATTTCTGTTGCATCATTTTTATTATATTTAAGGCTGAAAGGTTTTTATATTGTGCACAAAAGATATTATTTAATTATGTTAGTATTATACATTTATTATGAAAAAGATAACTCCGCGGACGGATAATTCCAGTGCATAATGATTTTTTACTTTCACTTACTTCTAGTAAGAAGAAGTACTGTAATCGTGTCAAATTTTCGATATCGAGTTTTCACTGGAAATATCCGTTTTTAGGTCCCCTGAGTCCAAAAAAGTGGTTTTTAGCAAATGGTCTGTGTGTGTGTGTGTGTGTATGTGTATGTGAACAGCATAGCTCAAAAACGAAAAACCGTTGAAAGTTGATACTTGATATTCCGTTTAGGTATCACCATGGGATCTGACAGTAAGTTATCTGTCAAAATTCCTCAACCGGAAGTATCAATTTACTTGTTGTTTTTTTTTTACTTTTTTGGTTATTTTCTCAAAAATGGCTCCGACGATTTTCTTTACACTTGGCATATTAACTACACATGCAAAGAGTTACAACTTTTACTTGAATTACTTTTAAATAAATTTCTCTGGGAAAATTTATTTAAGGGCAATTATGGGGGAGAGGTGGGGTTAGGTTTTCATCTTGACTGCTATTTCAGTTTATTAAACAATTCTATCATCTAAATAATGTTAATTAGAATTAATATGTTGTTGAAATTCCGAGTTTGAAAAAAATCGGATGACCGGAAGTGCGTTTACTTTACCACTTTACTAAATGATTTTTCCACTTTTTCGCGATTTTCTCAATAATGGCTTCGACGATTTTCTTGAAAACGTATTATTTATATACACTAAATTTATTTAGCTTATGCTAAACATACAATGATCTACAACTTTTATTTAAAACATTTCTCTAGGAAAATTCATTTAATGGCACTTTTAGGTGGGGGGCGGGGTAATGTTTTTCTCTAAAGTGCTATCATAGTTGATTATACAATTCTATCATCCAAACAAAATTAATTAGAAATAAATGGATGGCCAAAATTCCGAGTTTCAAGGAAATTAGTTAACCGGAAGTGCGCTTTTACTGAACGGTTTTTTCAGTTTTCGTCGTATTTGAATTAATTTGGTACACAAACTATAAAATTTGTCAATTATAATTTTGAGAACTGGAGTAAGAGAAAGTTGTGTGAGTGTTTCACACCAGATTTTTTTTTCCCAATAATCTTTGAACGATGTGAAGCGTATGATTACACTAAATTTAGTGAAGAAAGTACAACTTTCACTCACAAGTGAGTTAGACACAGTTTTCTTTCACTAGTGTGTGAAAATAACATTAATCAACTCTAATTAGACAAAAATGTAGCGGCATTACACGATAACAAGATCAAAATAAATGCCAGATACAGTGGATTTGAGGTTAAACTAATGGAGCCAATTATGAGTATTTGACTTGAATTAAAATAAATTCTCAGTATTTCCATCCTTTTCATATTTTTTTATGTTCATATAAATTAGAAACCAATTTAATATGGTTGTAGAAAGTATTCGTATTCAACACGTGTGCGATGCTTTTTTTTACAATCCCATCCAGTTTGACTATCTCTGAACTGGAGTGTGTAAAAGTCCTATTTCTTCTTGCTTATCAAATAAATAACTAGTGAGAGATGTAGGACTTTTTATACACTCCAGATTAGAGTTTGACCGCATGAGTGCAAGGAGAAAAAAAACATTGAAAATGGATCCAACGATGTTTCCTGTATTAACTAAACACATTAAGGCCTATCAATTTTATTTGTAAAATTGTTCCAGAAAAAGTTTTGGAAATGTTTTGATGATTCTGGACAAGTTACAACGCTAAGTTCTCCTCTAAATAGGCAGTCCTTTACAATCTAGCCGGCGTATTGCCGCTAGATTTCTGGCTAGTTAGAAGTTGAATAATGTTAGTTTTCACACACTAGTGAGAGAAAATAGTTTGTATTTCCTTGTGTGTGAAAGTTGAATTTTCTTTACTAAATTTATTGTAACTATCGTCACATCGTTCAAGGATTGCAGATCGTGTAACATTAGGGACTATCAATTTTATTTGTAAAAATTTTTCCAAAAATTAAATAGGTTTCTGTGTTTATCCTGTATTTTTTTTGGGCGGAATAGCTTCATCGATAAATTTAAAATTTCGGATGCTAACTTTATTTATATCTACCTACAGGGTGTCCCAAGGTATATGGATAACGACTTTTTATCAGAAACTAAAATAGCTAGAAAAAAATAAAAAATACGTGTCCCCGTAGTTTTTTGTTAGAAATCCAATTTAATTTGCAAATTTGTTTTGGTGCTTCGAGAAGCGAGATATAGGCATCAATTTCATTTTTTTCAAATGAGGGAGGTGTGGTTTTTATTTAAGAAATAGATTCCTCTATTTTTTTGTAAGAAAAATTTACTTGAACAGTTTTTTTTCTTTGAGCGATATTTTACAAGTTATGAATGAAAACATGATTCCTATAAGAAATTTCAAAATGCTATTATAACGGTTTTTTGATTGAATAAGAAGAAAAGTACTATTTTATTATAAATTTTACTCCTTATTAATTACAGATCTTGCTCGAACTGGCCTCCACCATTAGAGATGCTTACACCCTTTTTCCTGCCAATTGTACCATACAACCAAAGAAAAAATACATCTCT
>JAAEAF010012024.1:0-23300 GCA_011037195.1 Triatoma infestans | reverse complement strand
AAATTGAAGTCGTTTGATCTCGAACGGCATATCTGTCGGAAGGAGTGGTATTCGTGGAAGTAGTATGTCTTCACCTTTATGAGGTCCAATGAGAATTGTTGCTTTAATTAGATTATTCATCAATTTTTGAACTTCTGATCGTGTAACATTGCATAACTTTGGCTGACTGATGTTTCGGAATATAATTGGCACTCCACTTTTCAAATTTAGACTGTGTGGCGGTAATCCGGGAACATCGAATGAATTAAGAAATACAGTTGGAAAATTCACAACTTCACTTTGGTCCACCATGGAGTAAATGGATTTGTATGTCACTTTTTCACCTGCGATTCTGTTTAGAATGATGTAGTTTATATCGAGTATGTCGACAGTTTTAGCCGCTAGAATGGCTCTACCGCTTAAGCATGCGTGATTTTGATAATTTGTTTCGATGCTTTGGAATATCTTGTCTACGCGAGACTGGTGTGAGGTACTTCGAGATTGGTGGCGGTGAGAGATACATATAAGTAGTTGAGAAAAGAGGTTCAGACAGCGCGCCACCATCGCAACGCGTCTGATTCCGTCTATTTCTGCCAACTTCGCGAAACGCTCGGAGAAGTTCCCGTTTCCGTGGAAACTTCGGAATAAAAAGTATATATAAACAGTCTTATATAGAAATGCAACGTTGTGTAAAAATTTCAAATCAATCCATCGACTACTTTTCGAATTTTGCGGCCACAAATATATGGATGCTGAATTTTTATATATATAGATGGCAAATTTTCTTTAAACATCAGATTTTACTCACTTATCTCAACATAAACATACTGTTAGTGGGGGGAGGGGGAGGGGACAAGTATCTATCTACCAACCCAGGCAAGTAGTAGAAGTGATTGTAGTCCAGAAGAGAGCGCCAATTTAACGCCATAAATTCCACAGAACTACCTAAAATCAATTTATTGAAAAAAATGTTACAAATAAAAGTGATTGGTTTATATCTGTGCAGTTAGCGTTCTAATTTTAAAGCAAATCGTTATGGTCAAAAAACGTATCTATAATGATGCACTTCCGGCAATCATTCGATTTTTCTTTGAGTTTGAAATTCTAATGTACTCGTATATTAATATTTACATACTCGTATAACCATACGGTTCTATTGAAGTGGTACTTTAGAAGAAAGTTGAGCGCTACTGATCCTCCAGAATCCCCAAAAATAAATTTTTCCATAGGAAATCATTCGAATAAAAGTAATAATCGAATTTGTGTGTACAGATCGTAAACGCAGTTAAAAAAAAAAAAAAAAAAAAAAAACACCATTCAGTAAAATTGCACTTCCGGTTAATGGATTTTGCTCGAAACTTTCATGTCAGAAGTTACTCGAAACTTCCGGTGAAAATTAACTTTGAATTTGGTACAAAATTTGATACGATCGTAATACTATCTCTTATTAGAAGTAAGAGAATGTAAAAAAAATAAAAAAATAAATAAAGTAAAAATAAATTAAACCTTGCTAGAAGAGAAAAATAGGGCAGGGGGTGCTTTACAAGATGTAAATGGTTTATATATATATATATACATACACACATATATATTGTGACAAGATTTTTTGATATCAACAACAGTTTTTGCGACAGAAGAAGAAGAAGAAGAACTGGTCAGTCAGTTGGTGAATGTTTTATTGATGAGTCAGTCAGTCACTCGGTGACTTGTTTCTCTTTCTTATATTTTATATATATATATATGTATGTTATTATTTTTATCTGGTTTATTTATGCCTTTTTCATCATTTAATAACTTGTCCAACAGGTTGCTTCGTATTTCTTGTATTATTACTATTATCATTTTTATTTTTTATTATTTTTTATAAACTACAAGATAATGGATGAAGTTTCAATTTACAATGTATTTAGTTCATAAATTTTGTAATTATTCTTATTCTTGTTGTTCTTCTTATATGAAGAAGTATCACGATTGGGTGAAAATATCTTCAAAAATATGTTTTTACAAGAATTATAAGTTATGAGAAATATGATTTATTTGGAAAATTTATCCAGTTAGTCAGTTAATTTTAAACTGTAGTTAATTAATCTATTAGTTTCACAGGACGCGGTGATGTTATCTATACACATTGAGGTAAAAGCCCTGCAAGTCACATCTCTAAAAAATCTATCAATATTCACCACCATTAAAATTTTATTTTTTTTTGTTCCTGTTATGCCCAATTTGAAAAGTTTAGTAAATATTTCAAATTTCAAGAAAATGTAATTGAAATTGTAATAATTAAAGTAAGAGAGAGTTGTGACTTTTTCACCACAGATTTTTCTTTTGATTTTGAAAACGTAAGGATTATTGTGGATCGAGATGTGTTCTAGGATTCTATATAATGTTAGAAAATTTAGCTGTTCCTCGAAGTTTTCGAAGTAGCCATATGTGGAAATGGGTCTAAATAATACACACTGCAAATTGATTGATAATTGTTTAGTGATTACTTAGATCGATTGTAACACATAATTAATCTAGTAGTTGCGGTAATTATAATTATAATTAATATAATAGTGAATATTTTTATTTGTATTATGACAACAAGGACCTGATTGGTGAATTGTAAAGAATGATGAACACAAGCTGACGTTTTAAGGTCTCTGCCCATTATACCGTGCAATACTAGGACCTTAATAGGAACGGGTCAGGCGCTCCGATCACTATCTATGCCCACTGCAACGGATCAACAGTGTTTTATTCCCGTATACAGCATGTATGATAACCGTATCGTACCTGTTTGTTTCCCGTTCTATCGGTAGTCCTTATCTTTCCATGCGATCTCTTTCTTGACGGTATCCATATATTTCGGATGTTGTAAATTATATAAAAATTCATATTTACGAATACATTCTATTAATTTTTCGTCCTCCATTTTTTATACTCACTTTACACACGTGTACACAATTTAAAGGCTAGTAAAGAACTAAGCTTTGAAACATGACAGGGATAACAACGCGAAGCATTCGCGGTTATAACGGGGAGCATACGCAGCAACAACGTAGTGGGCCGTCCACGCACACCGGTTTGTTAGCGTGCCGGTAGCTGCAAAATATTCTCTCTGTCAAATTGTTGAGGGTACGGTCATAGCACGCTATGCTGACGGAACGGTCTAGTGGATATTGTTTGATACTATACAATACCAAGAATATTACTTTGCATGTGACGATACGGTTACGGTCCTAGTATGGTACGGTGTAGTGGGTAGAGGAGACCTTTATACACAATTTGTATTTTTTACCCTTTTACTGAGTGGAGGTTAGAGTGACCGAACCATAAGTAATACTATTGATAGCGTGCTGAATGTAGAATGATGGCATTGGATTATAGGAGTCTCCAGAAGAGTGATACGGCTAGTTGGAACTCTGACTTGTTCTAACGGTAGATAGTTAGTGTGGCCCTAACCTGATAAATCTTTTTTAATTGATCTTGAGACTTGTTAATTCGTCTTAAAGTTGACCTGGCTACTGTTGACCAACTGTTTTTTTGCCCTTTAAAGTTTATGAGGCAGCTCTTCTAAGTGCACCTCACATTTCCGGCTTTTTATTCCCAGTTTGTCCTGCCGCTAGAGACAGCTTCTAGGGAAGATTAACCGTAGAAATTGAAGCTCATTCGTCAATACATTGTAGTGGGCATGACAGGGGAAGTAATACTTAGTTCATGTGCGCTTTGAGGCTCAAAGGCCTTGGATGCGGATGGGATTATTGATTCCAGCTTTTGTATGGTTTCATTTGATCTTGAATAATTTCTTTACATTTTAGAAACTGTTATTATTTACCACTCTACAGTACTGATTTTTTTATTTCCAGATCTTTGTATCGTATCGTCCTTAACATATATGAATATCCAGTTCCCGAAAACTTTCAACTTCCGGAACTTTACAGGATCGAAAATGTCTGAGCTAAACTCTAAATACACTTTTTCATGTTTTACAGTAGAGGAGCATAATTATCTTAGTTACTTGTGAGGTCTCTAAATTATTATATTATAAACGAGATTATAATTTTTTTTAAACTTTATTTAAAATGAAAAATGTTTTTGTAAAAAAAAAAAAAAAAAATCAATAATTACTGCGGCTAAGAAAGGTTGGAGGAAGTGTTTATCATAAAAATGATATTCTGTTCAATAGTTGACTTCCTGCTGTGTAGCTTCGGTGTAAAGAAAAAAAAATGAATATAGGAAAAAAAAAATTACAAAAAACAAAACCAGTGGCGATTAAATTGGAGGAGGTAAACCGAATCATATTATTCATTATTCATAAGGAATTGGTATGAGATGATGGTGTAAGCCCGGTAGTTTATAATATGCTTGTCCAAGATGTGTGGTTAACCTGCTTGTAACTTCACCTCCCCTCCCTTCTTGTGGATATTACTTCGGCTCTTCATCTGGGTACCCCTTGTTTCTGAAGCTCCTATAAGTTCCATTTTATACTTCATTTATGGAGTTAGTTTATAAGTAGTTGTCAGGGCGGATATGAAGAGAAGAGTGAAGACTCCCCCCTCCGCCCTCTGGAAAGATTGGTAGCAACTCTTCTACAGTGGTAGTGTATATTATATATATATATATATATATAAATGCCCTAAGGGCTGTAAACCCTTAATAACAGAATAATCTGAAAGAAAGAAAGAAAGAGGGTAAGTGAGGGTGTGTGTGTGTGTGTGTGTGAAAGATAGAGAGAGGCTGCTCAGTATATATTATCATATTTATAATATTAGAGAACCTCCTTCCTCAGCTTGGATGCTGTCCTGCATCTCTGTAAGATGAGAGAGAGAAAGAGAGAAACAAAAGATAGAGAATATTCACAGCATCAGTAGCCAATATTCTCTTATATCTAGCCAGAGCTAGATTGAATCTTTGCCACCATAATCTATATCCATTACTTTACATACTCCTCCGATCCGGGAAAAACTTCCTCTCCATTAAAATAATTTTTACTAAAAAGACTAAATTACAAAAAAAAGAAACAATTAATTTTTTTCATAATCTTTTTTTTTATTTTTTACATTTAATTTTTGTTTTCCTTAAAAGGGGCATAATAATAGGTTTCTCAAATAACTTTTCTAAACCTATTTTATTATAAAAGAAAAAATATATATATGTATAATCATTATTGAAAATGGTCTGAAAAAGGTTGCCAGAATGGGAGTATTTTTTAATTATAGAAAATTGTTGGAAGACTTTATCATATTAATTAATAATTTAAAATGAATAATAATAATTTTTAATAAATAATCTTTAAAAATAATAATAAACGTAAAAAAAACAAAAACAAAAAATTACAAACGCTATTACTTTCCATGGTTTTAATAAAGAAATTTTTTTCTATAACAGCTGAATAATCGGACAGGTAAACTATTAAATTTCTCTGGTTAAAGTTGTTTTTGAAACTCCAAAGATTAAAAGTAAGCTCAGTGTTATTGTCACCTTTCAAATTAAACAAATTTAAAGTTTTGAATTAAATTGCTAAAATATATTAATAATATTGTTGTAAAGAAGAAATTCTTAAATTAAACATTTAACATTTTAAAATTAATTTAATAATAAATTAAATATGGGAAAATATAATACAATTTCGCTTAACTTAAATCTAATGTTAGTACAATCTTTCTGAAGATAACCTTCATTTTTACATTGGACAATATTTTCTTAGACGTTAACCTTAAGTGTAGAAGTAAACAATATATATGACGTCTCGAGTAAAAACTGACTTTACTCTCTTATCAAATATATTTATATATCAAACAATAAGTAAAGTAATGCTTTTTTATATATTCGAGTTCTGGAATTGATATTCAAAAATTTAAAAAATATATATATATTCGGGGCGGGTGTTGGTGTAGTGGTTATGAGCAGGAACTGGGAGATTTGTAACTGGGAGGTCTCCAGTTCGAGTCCCGCGTATTATAGATGCTTAATTTTATATTCTATTAAAAAAAATGATAATAGTAAAATAGGTGCTTCCGCCCCAGTCCTTGTCACTTTTTGGTAGTTGGACGTTAAGCCAGCAAGAAAAAATAGGCATTACTTTACTTTGTATATATCTGTTCATCAAAATCGCACTTTTGATGAACCATTTCTCTTCAAATTAGAAAATTCTAGCAACGTGCCCTAATACTATAGAACCAAAAATTGTAAGCAATTACATTTTATTGGTGTTTTTAACTTCTCCATTTGCCTCCATTTGTCCTGTTTTTCTTTCTTGGAAAAATGGTGTTTAAATTTAAAATGGCGATGAAAAAAAAAGATCTGTAAAGTCGCACTTCCTGATTTTGACTGCGACCTACTTATCAGATGCGATGGAGGAACCAAAAATATTTGAATATGAAATTTGGGGCTCCGGTGAATTTTCAGTTTGGTGTTTTCTTATATTCACAGACACACACGCGCACACATGTACAGAATTTAGACTAAAAACATGTTTTCATACTCAGAGGACTTTAAAACATGTATTTCCGGTGAAAACTCAATTTTGAGAATTTGTCTGATTGATGTATTTCCGGTACTGTAGTAAGAGAAACATGTGGTGGCACTGGTACGGACCGTTGCAAAAACATTCTTCATCAAAGTTATTAGTTGAATGTGACGACAATCATAATGAAAAGTTAATATAACAGCTCTTTGTGAAATTACTTATTATTATTGTCCTCGGCTTTAATAGGACAATGTTTATTTGTTAATCAGTTAGTTATTTTCTATATTATTAACAAAATATATTATGCTAATGTGATGTTTGTTTTTTTATCTATGCCATGGTCAATTAATTTGATAATAATAAGGACCAAAAAAAAACAAAAACAAACAAGTAATGTTGATCATTGTTTGTTTAATCTATAGATTCGAAGTGTTTTTCGAGTTGTTAGTTACAAGTAATTTTCTTATTGAAATAGTGATATTGTAATGTGTATTTCTTGAGTTTGATGATCAACGTAGTATGTTTGGGTGCAAAGTTGAGTTGGACAAAATGATCGACTGGTTAGAGGTTGCTTCTCTGCATGGCCTTCATGCAGTGTTTGCGATCAACTTAAAAGTGTACGAAGGTTCTAGTGAATTAGGTGATGAAGTCTAAGTTCATAGATATAAATAGGTCACTAATACCAGAAGATATGTTTGTGAAGTTTTATAGCATTAATGTTTAAAATGATGTTCGTGTTATTTGGTTTGGATAGCCACTGGAACGCACCAGAACCGTGATGAAGTAATTTGGGCATTTCTTCCTGCAATGTTTATCCTACGTACCAAAAACATACTGAAACTATTCTGTAACTAACTTTAGCAGATTTGGTATTCTAAGCTACTGGTAGTGAAGTTGTGATTCTAACCTATTAATGACGTTTCATTTTTAATTTCTCTTACACCTAGTAAGAGGGAAGTATTGGCGTAATCATGTCAAATTTTCAACACCGAGATTTCACCGGAAATACATGTCTTTAGGCCCCCTGATTAAGTTAAAAAAATTTCTTTGCGAATGAAACAAAATAATCTCAAAAACGAAACATTTTAGTAAGCTCAAACTTAATATTATGTTCAGATACCACAACATCTGACAGGAAGGTTTCAGGCAAAATCCACCAACCGGAAGTGCGATAAACTGAATGTTTGTTTTTTTGCGATTTTTCTCGATGGTTCTAACGATTTTCTTTAAACTTCGTGTATAATCTACTACATACAGGTCAATGCTTATCACTTTTATTTGAAACATTTTTCTGGAGAAAATCTTTAAAGAGTTTAAAGTAGAGTCGAACTCTACTTTAAAGAATTGGATTCTCTAGAACGATTTTCTTATAACTTGGAATGTTATCTGCACAGATAAAAACGGATAACTTTTATTTGAGAAATTTTTCAAATAAAAAAAAAAAAAAAAAGATTGTAGAAGGGTTTTGAGGACCTGTGAGTTAGATTTAAATTAACCTGCAGTTTAAATTTATAGCTTTGTTGGTTAAGAATTATACCCCCCCTCCCATCTATTTTATGGTTAGCCCAACTAAATGTTTGTAAACTTGCATTTTTAAAGGAAATTTTAATTAATTTGTATTAATTGCTGTACGACAAAGTCATGTGAGCGTTTTACACGATTTTTTGTTTTGTTTTATTCAAATAGTAAAGGAAGTTCTAGTGATAGTTAAATCGTAATTATTTACGTAATTTGCACAATTTATAGGCGGTTTTTGGGGTTTCTATGTTGAGGTCCCAATAAATAAGACGATAGTGGGTGAAATTAGTACTGATTATACTATCAGCAATTCATACTTGTAATTGTGGTTATGTATAAACAACACCCTTGCTTACATAATTGGTTAATATTGAAACATTTAAGACTATGTAATATGTGAAATGTATTTAAATTCAACACCTTCACAATATATAAATGTAATTATGTAAATATTTATTTTCGATTAATAAAAGTCCACAGAATATCACTTTGATATTATTATTATATGGCTATTGGTTAGAGGCGCCTATCAAGAGGCAGACGCTCATAAGAAAGTTGTAATGACGCTTTGTTGCGTTACTAATCGACACAATTGTGAAAAAAAAAATCTGGTGTGAAACACTCACATGGACTTTCCCTTCTACAATAATACAATGTAATAGAAAACTTTTCTTGGAAATTATTATGTTTACAAACGTTTAAATGGGTTAGTCATAATAAAGGAGGTGTAGGGGTGATTGCAGCTAGTTTAGAAACGCACTCTGTCCTAAGTAAAGTTTGCAGCGGCAGTTTAAATTTTAACCTATTGACAGGTCCCTCGAGAATTAACTAATATTCTAACTAATTGCTTAATCAACTTTATTACTCTTCTTTTTTTTTATTAGCGCTCACTTAATAGTCATCGGGGCCCGGAGCCTTCTCAGTGCAGACAATACTGTCCGCCACCAGACAATTATCTATAGCGGCTCCTATGAATAGAAAATCTACGGACAGCACAGCTAGACTCGAGCCCAGAGCCTAACAACCTAATCGATACCTCTAACATCACTATTTTTAAAAAATCTTTTACATTTATAGAGGCCAGACTTCGAATTGGCCACATAATGTTAACTGACGGACATCTATTCAGAAGAGAAAGGCAGCTAATATACGAGGTTTGTAATTCGACGATAACTGTTCTGCATATATTGCTTGAATGTACTAAGTATTCAAGTGTAAGAGCTAACTTAGGTATATTTAATACGTTACAGGATGCTTTGGGCGAAAATTAAGCTAGCGTAAATAACACCTTGCCGTTTCTAAAGCAGATTGGTTTATTCTAGAACTTGTAATAAAATTATGTAAATGGGAATTTCATCTAGAAAGTTATATGTATATGTGTTAATAGTTAAATATGTCATTTTTTTATTTTATATATTAGGTTAAGATAAAAAGGAGTAGAGGAATATCGAGTAGTCTACTCCATTTATGTAGATTTATGCTTGTGAAGTGCGAATGACAGAATTGTTGGTTGGGTTTGTTTCGTGTAGAATGAGTGTATTTATTAGGATGGTTGTATTTATTAGCGAACATGAATAAGGTACATTACATTATGAACAAAGGTGTGAATAGATGCGGGAACCAATAACGCTGGTCAGGGGTAGCAACATCATTTGATCGTGAAAATGTCGTCTGTACTTAGGACAACCCGGCACTTGTGCAAGTGATGTATGTTTGTTTGAGTGAATGCTTTAGAGAATATGGAAATTAAAAATACAGTACATATTAGAAATGTTCGTGCAAATAAATGCGCTCGTATTAGCCCAGTAGGTGCAAGAACCTTAGCCGTTGAGCACCTTAAAAATAACAAAACAAAGAAATAAAAATTATAGAATTGGATCAGTGCAGTGAACATTCCAATTTAAAGGAAATCGTTGTAGCCGTTTTCCAGAAAATTCCAAAACCTCAAAAAAGTTGTTCTATAAAGTCTTACTTCCATTAAAGACGCTACCGTTCCCTCAGAAACCCAAAAAACAATCAATATACCCAGGAAAATCTTCAAAATAAAAACTTGCTGCGATTTTTGGTTTTTGAGATTGTTTACACACACATCATGCAGACAGACCTTTCATTAAAATCTTTCTTATTTATTTATTGGGCCTCAGATCACATATTTCCGATTAGAAACTCAATTTCAAAAATTTGAGTCAATAAGAGCATATGTCCTTCTCTTACACCAGTAAGTAAAAACATAAAAAAAATAAAAATAAAAAGGCATAACCGTTTAAGCTGGGTTCCACAAGAATAGAGAAGAGGGGCTATATGTAATAACACAAATTATTTCAATCGAAAAACCCAACTAAAACTTATAATAAGGCTCTAAGTGAAAGGTTGGATAGATGGAACAGAGTCCTGTACACTAACTCAGTTGTGGGGTATCTATAGCCATCAATCAACCGAACTCGCTCATCTTCACCAGGCACGTGTCCCTTTCTTCATCCTGCTCCCAGCTTCTCTTCACTAATTCTTACCATCTCTTTCTCACAATCTTTTACATCCATCATTTATCTGAATTACTTTTATATATGTATTCTTTTTTTCACGCTCACTATTAATATAATAATAGGTAAACATTTCTCCTCTATAAGATTTAATGAAGATAATTTATTTTTTTTTAGAATAATAAATATTCTCAAATATTATTGACATTGTTTTTTTAAATATGAGTGTGTCATTAATTTATTTAAAAATGAAGATTTATTTGTTACTTTTAATTATCATTTTTTTATCGCTTATTTTTTTTTCCACCCAATATTTATTAAATAATTTTTTTTACTTTTTCTTACTGCTATAAAAGGAAGTAAAGAGTTTATCACCGAAATTACATGTTGAGAAAAAGTTGTTTTGAACAGTTGTTCTGTGTGATATACGAGGTCGTGATTCTGTGAGGTCAGCATAAATTAAAAACAGAAAATTGCAAACAATTCAAACTATATTTTGTTTAGCCGCTACTGGGACAATTCATAGTAAGGTTTTGGTTGAAATCTGTCCAACTGAATGGATTTTCCAGATTTTTCCCATTTTCTCGGAAATGGAAACCTCTTTTTGGAAAGTTTTAGGTTTTCGTAGAGCGGTTGACGTTTAGTTCTGAACTACCATATATTATACAATTCGTAAATATTCCATTTTGGCACTACTGCCGCATCAGACACGAAGATTTCGGGCAAAACCCATCATCTAGAAGTGCGACTTTATTGTAGATTCCTTTTTTTTTTTTTTTTAATCAATTTTTCGTTATTTTCTCAAAAACAGCTCCAGAGATTTTCTTCAAACTACTATCTGCACATATAAGTACCTATCACGTTTATTTGAAACATTATCACGGGAAAATTGATTTTCTGGGGGGTTCTGGGAGGAACAATAGCGTTATGTATTCTTCTAAAGTACGACTTCAGTATATAGTTTTACCACCTACATAGTTTTAATATACATTAGAAGCATTAATGGAATTCCAGAAGAAAATCGGTTCAATAGAAGTGCAATTTTAACGAATAGGTTTTTGAGATTTTCGGATTCGAAAACGGTTATAACGGTTTTTTTTTTTTAAACTTGGAATGCTTGCTGCATAGATGGAAACGTATCACTTTTATTTGTTATTTCTTTCTAAAAAAATTGTTTCTACTTGGTTCTGAGGAATCTGAGACGTTAAGATTCACTTGTGTGTTGTTCATTATTGGCACTCTCTACAATGTAATCATTCTCTAACTTGGGGCATATTAAAGAAAATTTTCCATTTTATCTGTATTAAGAAGTCTGTGATTCTTGCACACCAGATTTTTTTTTTTTTTTTTATCTAAATACGTATGACACATTATCTTGAAGAAAATGGGTTGACCGAGTATGCAACTTTTTTTAAAGATTGAGGTTTAAAGGTTTCTTTGTATTTCTGTAAAATAGTAGAACTTTTCCGCTTCTAATAATAAGTGAAAGCCCATCAATAATGATCCTAATTAGAATTCTGTTAATTTTGCTAAATGAAATTTCATTTGGCTCCGTATTGCTCCATGAGTTCTGGAGCCACCTATACTTATGCAAGTGTTCCCTGATACCCCTAATTTCGATAAAAAAAAAATTTTAGCTAAAAAGTTTTCTCAATTATAATCACATCAAATAAAAAATATAGAGTTTTCTCACCTCTAGAACACACAAGTTAATCACATATTCAGATTCAGTTATCAACGGATCCTACAATTTTCTTTCTATTTATATATGATACCAGATTCTATTATTGCCCAGCCTTTGTGATAGATTATATAAACCTATTAAGTTTAAAATTATTTCTTTTATTTTTTACCCTCTCTGCCACTCTCTCACTCTCTCTCTCTCTCTCTCTCTGGCTCAATTGATTTTATTAACCATAATCAATGTGTTTATTTATGGTATTGAAGATTGTATTCGAACATAATGAAGCTTAAAAAAAAACTTTGTCATTGAATAATTAGGTGAAATACACAATGTGAACAAGATTAAACGACGACTCTTGTGGTGACTACAGTAACTACCAAACAAATAACAAAAAAAGTAGTTTTTTTTTTGCATTGACGTCACCATTTTACAAAGACGCTAATGCTGTGCTTAGAAGAGTGGTTCTATATAATGAAACGAGTGGTATATATATATATATATATATATAGTGGGCAGACAGTCCACGAGTTACATGGACAGAGTGAAAATTTAAATTGGCATGAGAAGGAGTAGAAGTTTTTAATATGGAGACGATCTATTAGTGCTGAAGGTGCTGCCTGTGAAACGTTTGTGTGTGCGTACGTTTGACAGGTCAGCCAACAAGCACACACTCTAGTGGCAGTTTTTTTTATTTTTTTTTTATTTCATTCTCTGTTTCTGTTACTGTTTGGAAGAGTGAGAGAGGGAGGCCTGAATGCTATATAGCCCTATTTGCTATAAAGGCAGAGTGTGTCTATATAGCTTGGCATGGCTTGACTAGCTGGTTGTTGAGAGTTTGAATGATATCCAACAGTCAGCAAGAATGATATCTCTACGGTTAGAGACCTACAAGGCAACCAGCTAATTGTATGGACAAATGATCTACCATTTACTTACTTTATACTATGTTAGTATATATATATACATATATATATGTTATATGTGTGTGTGTGTGTCTGTTTGTATGTATATATGTGCTTCAGTTTGCCACTACTTCTGACTATCGTCTTCGTCTTTGCCTCACCATATCTCGCTCTGTTCTGGTTCAGCCCAATAGTTCCTGGACGGTCTATCTCTCTCTGGCCACTAACTCTTCTTCTTCTTGTTCTAACTTACTATAAGAACTAATTGACATTTGATAATCCGGTTGAAGGATGACCACAACCACAATGTGATGCCACTACGTGCGGTTCTCCGTCCCTCCCTACACCACTCCTCTCCTAAGGCCATCTTTATTTATACTTAAGGCAACCTGAACTACCCTCCCCTATACGTCCTTAAGATATACTGGATCTTTATTTTTTTTCCACCTTAATTGGTGCTGGTTCCCCTTCTTTCTCCTACTTCTCCCTTCCACTCTTACTCCTTTATTAATATTTTTCTAAAATCTAATTATATCCTTTATTTTCAACAAATAATTCCGCTCATGAATACGTTCCTTAATCCATCTAGATCTAGTCGTCTTTGCAACTAATTAGACAAAAAGTGTTTTATTTCCGTTTTCTTTTTCACTTTTTACTTCTTTTACGGCTTCAATTCTTCCTCTTTTATTTCCTCTATAACAGAAAATATTACGATCGTGTCAAAATTTGCATACATGTTTTGAAATCTTTAATACTTATATAATGGGGATTATCATCAGGAAAAGATAGGAGTCGAGTAAAATCCGTGAATCCGTAAAATTGTGAAGAATTCGGAAAAATGTTTCAGGCAATAAAAAGTCAGAGGCATTTATGTATGTCTTTCGAAAGAAAATCGATAAAGCCGTTTTCGAAAAAAACAAAAAAAAAATGAAAAAAAACTTCCAGCAAAATCGCATTTTCCGTTGACCTATTTCTTTGCTTGGTAAATTCGTTCAGATACAATGATGATACCTAAGTACAATATCAAATTGTGCTTCCTATTTTTTATTGTTTCTGAAAAATTTTTTTCATGGACAGACAATCTTAAGCAACTCCAAAACATTAATTTTCGACAAAAACTCAATTTCAAAAATTTGATACGATCTCAAAACTTCCTTTTACTAATAATAAGAGAAAGTAAAGAAATATTTAAACGGCATGTTTAAATCGATTTATGCCAATGCTTTTGCAACTGGAGGAAACTTTGCTGACGATATGACCCGAAGTTTCTGTCGAGCATAAATCCTAGAATATGTCCGTCTCGAGGAGTATCTAGTGCACAAAATTCCTTTATATTACTGGATAGGGGGGGTCTTATCTAAAAGGAATCAGAAATTAGATTGGAATACGCATTTCCATATCGGACAGGAGTTAAAGAACAATATCTTCTGATAAACTAAGAAGACTAACGGAGGCAGATGTTGGCGTAAGGCTCTAGCGGGGAGTTGGGGAAATACATTAAGTGTGGAGCCTATGTAAGAGGATTATAGCTAGTGACTGCAATACTACCAACTTGAATAAATGCTAAATTTATCTTTTTTTCCCTTTCTTTCTTTATTAGCTCTAAATAAAACCTCTTCTACTCTCTCTTTCCGGCCACTATTATTTTCCCACACTGAACTGGCTATGCGTTGGCAACACTGATACCACAGCTAGAGAGTAAAACCCGTACACTATCTCTTCCATATTACTGATGTTATTAATCAGTGCAAGATATATCAGTTTGAGGATTATCCAGAACCATTATATAAGTACGCTGTACTTATTCCTCTGGGAACTTCTCCAATCATCTAGTAGCACTTTATCGTCCGTTATTTTTTGTGCTTTACAAATATAAATTATATGAATAAATACAACTACAGAAGGGAAATATAATCCAGATTATTTATTGTTTTATCTAGATCTAGTGGTTGTAATCTTTTCTAGGTGACTGTATTTATTTAAACCATAGATAGTGCCCAAGTGTTTAATTTTTTATTCTTTTGGCCTGGTTTTATGGCTTGAAACTAGGAAGTGATCACTTACAACTAGGAAGCATGGATTTTAACGACACCGGATGAGCAGAAATTGAGAATAATCAGAGAGAAAAGTTGTAAGGAGAACTCTGGGAGCAGAAATCTGAGAAGGGAAAGGTTTTTTTGGCCAAAATCCGGCAATATTTTTTTTCTTAATTTTGCAGATTAACTATACACCTATAGGTCTATTACTTATATTGCAAACATTTTCCAAGAAAGTTGATTATTGTTCTGAGAGAAGTTATAACTACAAGTTTTCTTTCCCCTATAGTGATAATTCAGGGAAAAGCTACCAACACAGTGAATAATGTGTTGCCAAAATTCTAGGATTCCAAGAAAATTGCCTAAACGGATCTATTGACTTTAACGAACAAGTTTCTAGTTTAGGATTTTTCACAAAAACTGTTGCAATCATTTTTCATTATTATAAAAAAGTCGATTTTTATGGAGGTAATTGGAATTATATGAAAAGAGATTTTAAACTCTAAACAGCTACTTTAAGTTTTGTCAGGGATTGATGGTGACGTTATTCTTTTAGTCTAAAGAACATAGCCATTTCTGGATACCACTATAATCCATTAATCTGAACACTATCCTTCGCACTAGACTTCCTAACTATTTTCCTCGGAGGCTCAGGCGCCGAAAGCCCTCCGCCATCACAATAAATGGTTCATTCGAACTTCTTGGTATTAGCTTTGTAACAGCAACCAAAGAGAGCAAAGAGAAGCTCAACCACTCTCTCGGACTGGAGTGGGAGAAGCTGTATAAATATAGCGACGGACAGTCCATAAAAACACAGTTGAATTCAGTTCAATACATCCAATTACAACGTGGCATTTTCATACCACTCTACCTTAAAACATTTCTCTATTGTAAAATCCAGGCAGCCTGTATCACTTAATTAGCAGCCTGTATCACTTAATTAGCAGCCTGTATCACTTAATTAATATATTAGTTAACCAAGTCTTCTTCTTATACCATCAACCACACCTAAATTCTCTCCATCTAACACATCCATTATAAGCATACGTTCGAAGTATTCCTAGAATTCCAAATTTTAACAAAATCGGTAGAAAACCGGAAGTACGACTCTACAGAATAAGTTTTTGTAATTTTTCTTTTCTCAAAAAACACTGTAATGGTTTCCTTTAAATTTGGTGTGCAAACTGTACACTTAGTTATAAAAACCTATCACTTTTTATTTGAAACAAAAAAAAATTTTTGTTTAAGTGGTTCTGTGGACTTTGTGGCGTTAAATTTCAAGAATGTTATATGCGTGGTTCTAAATCTTATTGGCGTGCTCTTCTACAAGATAATCACATCTCTACTTGCCTGGGTTGGTAGGTTGATACTTGCCCCCTCCCTGACCACCTTTATATTTATTTTAGGACATATGAGTAATATGTAATATATGTTGATATTGTGCCTCAAAAGATATTTACTGTTTTAAATACCTTGGTAACTTCAAAGAGACTTATGGTCAGTTGCTTAACAAGGTGGTGTGATTCTCTTCCTTATCCAACATACAAGTGGAGAGACACCATTTCTAGTAAACAAGAAACTAAATAAAATGCGCGTGTCCTACGAATATGGTAATAGTAATACATGATTACAGACATGCGTAAAACTAGTCTCGTTTCCATTAATGGTTAGGTTAGTCTCTCTCTGGAAATGGGATTAAATCATTAATTCAAAAGAAAAAGTTTTACCGCATTAACCTGACTATTTGTAAACCAGCACGTATCCAATAGGTAACCTCCCACTTAGTTTGCTAGCGATTTTATTGTTTATAAGTGTTGCGCAAAAATTGAAAAAAAAAAAATATTTCAAATCGTCTATCAAATAATTGAAACATAATTCGTAACTAACGGAGATGATCACGTGACAATAAAATAAAATAAAATTCTTTTGACATGCGATTGATACATGTGTCCGGTGTTTGGAATTTTCCTAGAAAAAGAAGAAAAAAAAAATAAACTACAAATAATACGGTCAATAAAATCACGAACTCTTTTACTCTAAAGTCTAGATTTTTTTTTTTTTTTATGTTTTTCTGTTGTTATTGCTTGATCATGAAATCATACAAGGAAAGTTCATTTAAAGGACGTAAACAAAGAAAAATTTTACTGTTGCGAAACTGAGTTTGTGACCGGAAAAAACATATTTTGAGATTAACTGGATTATGAAGCTATCGGGCTAAATCTATCAACCGGAAGTGCGACATTATTGAACGATTATTAATTTTTATTTTTTCGCGATATTCTCGAAAGCGGCACCAACTATTTTCTTTAAACTTCATATACTATATCTACTTTACTATCACTTTTATTTTAAACATTTTCGAGGATTAATAGATTTTTTGGGGGGATGAGTTCTGGGGAAACATAGCTTTGCTAAGCTTTCCTCTAATATACTACCCTAGTTAGGTTTATGGTTCTATGGTAATAATTATATGCATTCAAATTACCGGTAGAATTCGAAATTTGAAGAAAATCTGTTAACCGGAAGTACGACTTTCTAGAATAAATTGTCGAGTTATTTGGAATTTTCTCAAAAAATCACTTTTAACGTATCACTTTGATTTGGAAAATTTTTTTCGAATAAAAAAGTGAAAGATTGTGTGACAAAATATATGGTTAATACTCGAAAAAATCTGGCACATGAAGAAGCACACCCATATGCATACCCTACGAGTTTGAAACGGTTAAATCTTTCAAAAATTTGGGAGCCGTTTTCACTGAAAAAAATGAGGTGGGTGAACAAAGAACTCTGAGAATAACGGCGGCCAACAGGGTTTCCTGGGCGCTGAATAATGTGTTCAGATTTAGAGAGCTAACGAGAGAGGCGAAGTTGATACTTTACAGAACCATATTGAGGCCAACAGTAACATACGCCAGCAAGACATGGGTGCTCACAAAAGATGATGAACGATTGCTGAACATTTGGGAGAGTAAGATACTCTAAAAAATCTTTGGCCCAATAAGAGAAGGAGATCGGTACAGGATGAGGAAAAATGAAGAATTAAGAAAACTGTACCATGAGCAGGATTTGGTGGGATTGGATAAGAAGAGGAAGGTTGAGATGGTTGGGGCACATTGCGAGAATGGAGGAAACTAGAGTCCCTAACAAATTGCTAGATGGGCATCTGCGAGGGGCAAGGAAGAAAGGAGGACCGAGGAAAAGATGGCTAGATGACGCCGAAGAGGATATTAGGAGCCTAAACTTAAGAAGATGGAGAAGAATCGCTTTGGTGAGAGAGGAGTGGGAGACAGTGGTTGAGGAGTGGCCAAGGTCCTTCGAGGACCGTAGTGCCACGAAAGAAGCAGAAGAAGAAGAAAGATTGTGTGGTTAAATTAAATTTAAATTTAAACTGCGCATGTTTCTTTATTGGTTTTGAGGCCGTTCTAAACAAATCCGCTCAGCGGACAAGCGTGAGCCCTTTTTTTTTTTATCGCTAGCCCAACTAAAGATTCTAAATGTTGTAATTTTAAACAATATTTGTTACTATTTAAATTGTTTTCATTGGAATAAGAGAAAGTCGTGTGAGTGTTTCAAACCAGATTTTTGTTTTTATTTTTTGAGATATTTTCTCTTAAGAAAATCAGTTTTTAAAGAATTTTGTAGCGCCATTTTTTACTTTCTCTAGAATTTTTTTTTTTTTTGCTACGATAAATAAATAAAATCAGTGGTTACAGGTAGACAGAAAAATGAATAAGTCTGTCTCTCAGCATTTTAATTCTAGGAGACAAACAAAATTATATTACTTTACCATGCATATTTCACATATTTCCGTAATTTGATACCCAGAATGCAATTGTAGTGAAAAAAAATTATAGGTTTAATATGTCGGTAACAAAAATTTTTGAAGTGATAATTTCTTTGAAGTTGTTATATTTTTTTTGCAGTATATACACGTATATATAGCTGATTATTAATATACATATATTCTTATTTATAAATAAAAAACCATTACGATGATGGGCGAACAATAAAAAGTTGAAAAACATAAAAAAAAAATAAAACAATCATGAAGTTTTTTTTAGTATTATTAATATTAATTATGGAATCATAAGATATGTAGCATACCTTTTTATGTTTTGTCGTTTCCTTAATTTGTTGAAGGCGTTCTCACGCCTCTGATTCTGAGGTAACTTAAACAAAAAAAAAAAAAAGGGTAACTCTCCTGTAAGTCCTATGTTCTTCAACCTGGAATTGATATTAATGAGTTGAAAAAAAAAAAAAAAAATAGAAAAATAAAACAGCAAAACAAGCAACAGTAAAGAATCAAAATTGGCCACACTGACAATAACACGAAAAAACACAGGAGACGGCCCCGAAGGATGGAATTAACTATAAAGTGGAGGGGTCGCAGGTTTTATTTTTTTTTATGAAGGTAAAGCAGGGTAACCTGCAGGTATAAAGTGACTTGGATACTGCTGAAGCTAATTGTAATGAGAGCACTGGAAATGCTTTCAAAATATAAGTAGCTGGAGGCTTTCTCCTGCTATCGTCATCATTGGTTAGAGACCAATTATAAATGTGTTAGTACGTGAAGTTTTTGTGTGCTTCTGTGAATGTCTGTCTCTCTGTCTGTCACTTCTGTTCGTATGTTTGTGTTGTATGTCTGAAAAATCTTTGCTCTTCTGCAGTAGTTAGCTCACTCTCTCTCTCTAGATTTTCAAGTCATTTAGTTGTAATAGTTTAAGAAAAAAAAAAAACAATTGAGAAAAAGAGCGAACAAAAACTTAAGCGTAATAAAATAAAATGGTCCAAAAACACACTCTAATATACTAGTGTAAATTAAAATACATTTCTTACAAATTTTATTAGATAATGAATATCCACGCCAAAAGAAACATGAATGAAATATACAAGGTTAGGAGGAACAAGGTTGAAATTTCATTCACATTCACTTCTCTCAAAGTTCATTCTTCAATTTCTAAACCCGCATTATTATTAGTTTGGCGCCTCTACAGAGAGTATTTTGGTGGCGCTAGTGCTGCTATCCGTGCTTTGGCGATAAACACAATATCACCCAGGAAAAACTTCCTATTTCAAATTGTTTTCTAAACTTGTTTCCTCCCCTCCCCATTTCATTCATAATTTTTTGTGTGTCCAATTTCATTCATTGGTTCAAGAGAAAAAAGAAGTTAATATTTAAATTATCATTAATCTTTCTTTCTGTAATCCTACCAAGTATTACATAATATCACACAACAAGGGCATCATGTTTCCTCTATGCGATAAAGGAAAATATTGAAGGCGTATTATTATTATTATTATTATTATTATTATCTGGTGTATCTGATTGTTGTCTTATCGACCAGGAACTTTCCAAGGCAAAAAACACAAAAAAATTTTTGGTAAGAGAAGTAATGGTTAAGTTTTCCATTGTTTCTATTATTTTAAGAGAGTCACTGAAGATGGCAAACCATGTTTGCCGAAACGTCGGGTTTTAAATAGAAACACATAAAATTATTTTGTGTTTTTTTTTTTACCCTCGAACTTCCTGGTTGATAAGCCAACAATTAGATACATCAGACCACATTCTAACGGCGAACAATTTGATATTATTATTATTATTATGTGCCCGAAGGGGCGAAATCTAAGCCAATATGGCTCTTATCCCCTCTCCCCATTCCTAATGGAAGCTTTCACAACAATCACCAGTCTGATTGCAATATGTTAGTATTGGCGAAACGTGAACACTGATCTAGGTGTAATGATACACCGTTCATTTCGTCATAATTCTGATATAATGGACTAAACATCCTGCCTATTTTATGTACATGATGTCCAATCCCAAGATGTCCAGTCACTCACCTACTATGAGGCTACATTGTATTCTATTCAGGGAGAGAAGATACTTCAAGTCTTATAACTACTTTAATAAAAATCAAAGTAGTTAAAGTAGTCCGCTCCATGTTCCTCTAGTGGATCACTAATTTCATTTTCCACCTCTTTGGAGTAACTGCTTTCTCGCAAAATTGCTTTGGTGCGGGTACTGCTGGCTCGGAACCATATAACGATAATAAGGAATTCTCCCCTTAACCAACTCGTCCGTCCTCTCAGTGCCCTCTAAACTCGCATGTACTGGTATCCAGAAGAGTTGTAACTCGAAATGATTGTGACTTCTCCTATATTCACCCACTAGTTCAGTGCTCTAGCCGCTTTTAGTCTTTTATGTGTGTATGTGTGTTTTAAGTCAGCGTAAGTCGAAAACAGAAAATTGCAGAAACCTAAAACTTGATATTTCTTTCAAAACCTACGAGGGGGTGGCGAGATCTGACAGTAAGGTTTTGGCCCAAATCGGTCAACGGAAAGTACCATTTTACTGGATACATTCTTTTTACTACTTTGCGATTTTCTTGGCTCCAATGATTCCCTTTAAACGTGGTATCTCATCCAAAAAGTTATAACTTTTATTGAAAATTTTTTCCCGGAAGAATTCATTTTAAGGGGGTTTTCCTCTAAAGTGCGATATCCAATTATATGATCTTATCATTTATATAATATTAATAGGCGTTAAATGTGTTGCCAAATTTCCGAGTTTGCAGATACTCAACGGTAAACCGAAAGTGCGACTTTACTGAACTATTTAGTTTTTCAATTTTCCGCGATTTTCCGGATAAAAACACCTACAAGTTTTTTTAGAACTTGGTATACAACTATACATACATACATGTCCCACTTTTATTGTATACATGTTTTTCCGAATAAGTAGGTTAGGTGTCACGCTCCCCTCAGTGTAATTTTTGGTTTAAGTTCTTTGCCAATAAAAATTCCGAGTTTAAAGGAAATTGTTTCAATATATATTGCAAATTATAGTAAGAAAAAGCCGTGTGAATGTTTCACACCATATTTTTTGTTTCAAAATATACTTTCTCAAATTTCTCTTGTGTAATGGAGTGTGTAACTTCAACCAAGAGAGCAGAGAAAGAGAAACAAAACACCAGGCACTCTTTCGGACTGGAGTGGGAGAGACTGTATGAATACAGTTCAAATTAGTTCAGAAGATAGTTCACCAGTCACAACGTGTCATTACCCCTTCCACTCTAAATCTATCCATCTTACTGTAAAGTCCAAGCATTCAGTGAAATTCATTATTATATTACAGTGTTAACCAAGTCTTGTAAACTCATCAAACCAAACCAATTCTCTCCAGCCAACTCATCCATTATAGAGAGTTTTGTTTTTTCTAATCTTTTAACAATTCTATTAAAACGGCAAGAAGTTTATCTTTGTAAATGTAACTAAATCTTTGTAAATATTTTCAATATATCAACTGTCTCTATTGACACTACTTCAATGTTGTTTATGCAGAAATTGGAGGTGATAGTTGAAAGTGTCAGTAGTGTTATTCGGCTGAAATACTTACAACAACAATCAGAATGTCAGAATAATTGGCTATCCGAATTTCATTATACAGGATAGTGAATTAATAAAATTAAATTATTATTATTATTACACATTGATGAATAATATAATGTGCACGATATATTTAAAATTAAATTTGAAAAAGCTATGAAGTGCAATAATATATGTAAAATATTTTTCTTAAAAAAGGAATAAAATAAAAATAAAATTAGTGCCAGTAGAGGGTGACAAGAGTATAATTAATAAGAAGGTTCAGGCACACCACAATTTTCTGTCCACATTCTTTGGGTTTGTCTCTAACTCTCTTTCTCTCTCTTTCTCTCCATCAACCCCAAACTACAACAGCAACAGTTTTTTTTTACTAAACATGTTGTCACGCTACTGTATAATTACCGATTCCCTGGATGGACTTGTCATGCAACCACACACACTCACACTCACACACATACGTACATAATATATATGCATATACAGAGAAGACAGAATCTGGCCTTCCAGAATACAGCAGCGCTGTTCCTAATACATGTTAATATGCAATGTGCTCTTGTTTCTATTACATGTTATGTTTATGTTGGGAAATCTTTAAACTTTCATGATATCTAGTAAACATGCCACACCATAATCATCGTCTTCCTTCTTCCGTCACTAATTTACATCACAATCCTCCAAGATAGTCTTCGATTATTATTTTTTTATTTTTTTTATTATATATTTTAATTAGAAAATTGAACCAATCTTTTGTAATGGTATTATAGTAATAATTTAAATATTAAAATTATTTTGAAAGCTCTTCAACTATTAAAGTTTAAGGTGCGCATTTTACATAGCATCCTAATTTCTCACTTACTCACTCTC